>PVJH01038115.1:0-17396 GCA_004026705.1 Nesogale talazaci | reverse complement strand
CAGGCCCTGTCTCTGCTGATCGGCTTGCTTGCCTCAGATCAGCCCCACGTGCCCCAAGACTCGCCTCAGCTGCGTCCCTCAAGGTCCGCTAAGGCGGCGGCGCCGCTGCCTTTCCACTCGCCAGAGCCGAGTGTGCTGCAGCCGCAGGGAGGGGCCGCGATCCTAAGAAGTAGCGTGGCTTCGTGAGTGTGGTTCGTGACGCACAGGAGGCCCTCGGGTGCAGCTTCAGCATTGGCAGATACCTCGCTGCCCCTGCCCCTCCCCACACCACCCAGAGCCTCGTGGCAGCGCCGGATCCATCAGCCACCTCTCACTGGTCCCAGCACCACCCCTCCTGGGAGCAGAAGAGACCTGCTTTCGAGAGCGGGCGATAAGCCTGAAGGAAAGTTAGCCAAACGAACCAAGCCCGAACAAGACACCCTCCCTTGCTGTGAGGCTCCGTGCTCCGTCTGAGGAAGGGGGAGCCCGGCCCCCTCCCCACAGCACTGTGGGGGAATAAGGAGAACTCGGCCGGGTGTGGTACCTGGGCCCATGGAGTACGTGGCCGGTACTGACTGGCTTGGGTGTCCTGGTGTGCATCTGTGTGTCCGTGGCAGAGGATGGCATCCCGGGAGCAAGGCATCCTGTTCATCTGTCAGCATTTCTCCAGGAGACAGTCTGGGTTGGAGGCGACAGTCATCTCTCTGTGAGCCTTTGGTGGATGGAGGAGTTCAGTGGCCCACCTGAGGCTGTGCTATCAAAGGTAGAATGCCTGGGTAAGCCGAGAGAATGCTCAGAGAACTGCTGCACCGGGGCCCAGCCTCTCATGGGGGTTCTGACCATGAGGAGGCTTTGAGAGAGAAAAGGGTATCCTGAGGAGTCAGTATGGCAGGGGATGGGGAGTTGGCGGGAGTCCCCTGTTCCTCAGAGACAGCACGGGCAGAGAGACCAGCTCAAGTCAGCGACCTCCCCCGTCCCTCATGAGATGGAAGGCCCTGCTTAAAAGTGCACACACATGCTCTCGGAGGGGTAATCAGAAGATGGACTCAGGTTTGCACATCGTAGAGGTCCCAGCTCCAGCCCCGCAGGGGTTGGCACGGAATGCTGGTGAGACAGTGAGGGCCAGGCAGCAGGAAGCCGTCGAGCCCTGGGCGGCACCCAGTACTTTCTTACACCCCAGAAGTCAGGCAGCTGCGTGATTCCCCTGATTGGCAGGCATGTGCTATCTTCTAATTTAACAGCTCCTTTGTGGCCAGATTTGGGTCCGTAACTGACAGTTTGTGACCACGCAGCTTAAGGCATCGATTTCTGTCACCTGCTGACCATTCTAACCGTCTCCGTGGTGTGAGCAGGACAGGGGTGGTGGGCCTGGGGGTGGCTGTGTACTCACAGTCCGGGCCCTTCTCCAGGACCAAGGAGCACAAGCACAAGGTGAAGGTTCTGAGGGGCCAGGTGAAGGCAGGCAGGAGGCCTAAAGAGGTCCAGAGAGGTGCGTGGATGGTGCCACCCTCCAAGGGGATCTGACCTGGAGGCCTGCCTGGGACTGGCTTCGGGCTGATGATTTCAGCTGGAGCTCCTGATCAGACAAGTGAAAGTCTGGGAGAGTTGGGACTGCTTTGGTCTGCAGGATCAGGGCACGGCCCAGGAACAAGAGTACGTGCACACACCCACAGTCACCAGCCTTTCACAAAGCCCACACCGGAGAGCACGGGTCTAGATGGGATCCTACCTACCTCATGGCACCTGCCAGGAGGGTGGGCAGCAGGTGGGCACCTCCTTTTACGGTTGGGTTTCCTGTTTCTTCAGGACGCCTCTGCGCACCGGGGGCCCTGAGGAAGGAGGAGATTGATCCCGGGTCTTGAAGGCTGGGCAAGGTGTTAGCAGCCGGGTGCAGCGTGAGCAAGACGCAGAGAAAAGAAAGGGCCCCTGGGTGTGGGTGGGGGCACCTCTAAGAGATGGGGCAGAGCGAGGAGCCAAGGTCGAAGGCATGGGGTTCTGCATTGCCCAGAGGGCCGTAGGAAAGAGGCGTCTGTGTGGTCGATTGATTTTTTAACACGGGCGCCAAGCCCATTCAATAGGGAAGGAAGAGTCTCTCCCATAAACGGTGCTGGGAAAATGGTGTTTCCACATAGGCACTAATGAATCCGGATCCGTGACTCACACCATGCACAAAGTCCAATTCAAAATGGATCAAGGACCCAAACGCGAGACCTGAAAAGCTTAATACGCTCTGAAGAGAGTGGAGGGGACGGGAAGAGAAGCCGAGTAACTAGATGATCGGTCCGACCTACCCTCAGAACTTCAAGGAAACCAACCCTCTTTGGTGCTGGAGGATTTTCGAACTGGGAAGCAGAGGGCCTGCAGTGGGGCAGCAGAGACCAGCAAGAACCAACAAATAAACCGTGAGTCACATGCCACAGGAAAATAAATTTTCCACCAGCCCTCTTCCCCCCACCCCCCCTCCCCGGCTATTCAGGCTGCCAGATGCTGTGAGCTGGGGAAGCAACCCCAGCAAGAGATCTTGCTTCCATAACCATCTACCTCTACAGAGAGACAACCCCAGGCTTCTGTGCTAAAATCCACAAGACAGACGTTTCTTGGAGTCCGTCCAGGGCCTGCCGGCACCGCCCCCCTCCAGACGTGATCGACTCCACAGCCGCCACCGCTGTGAGTTACTACAGAAGACCCCTGCAGTGCCGTCTGCTCCCACTGCCAGTTCTCTACCTGCCTCTGTGCACAGCCCACAGCTCAGGACAGACCTCCTTGGGGGTCAGCGTGGGTCCGTCTGACCCTGCCAGTTGGTGCTGAGGACTATTGACCGAGGCCGCTGTGTCCAGGGAAACAGGCATCTTGCATGGAGCTTGCACTCAACAGCCAGCAATCCACCCCGAGCACTCTGGGAGCAAGGAGGCCACCTTGCTGGCGGGAGGCCGCCGCTCATTCAGAGCACAACAGCTCCTCCCACATCCAGTGACTGCTGCTTGCTGGTCTAATACAAATTCCTACCAAAGATTCCTTGCAGTGAAAGGGGTCATCTAAGCAAGGGCTGCTGCCCCAAACACTATTGGGTCACTGGGGTTCTAAAACCAACAAGACAGATCCCTTCGGAGGCCTTTGGGAACCTGCCAAACCCTCTCCATCTTGAAAAAAGAATGTCTGCTGGCGCTTCTCCTGATTGCCAGCTCAGAGATAAGTATCCCCCCTAGAATAGGAAAGGAAGCCTTGGGCAAACCCCCAGCCCTTCAGAGGGCTCACTGGGTGTCAGCTTTCAGACGGAAAGCATGGTTGCAGAAAGAGATGGGGGAGGGTAAGGACTTTGCTTCTGGGTGGACAGATTGATGAGGGGTGTGGAAGCTGACTTGAGTGACGGTGCCCACTGGGCAGGAGCTTGACCACGGGGTGTTTTCTGGTGTGTGTGTGATGCACTGAGGGTTGAAAACAGAGATCCGGAACCTACAGGACCAAATTGAAACAGGGAGGGAGGTAGACGAGGGAGAGGGAATGGGTAAGCACAAGCTGGAGGCTCTGTTCACTTCAGATCTATGCAGGCAACTCCAGAAAAGCCACGGCCTTCAAAAACTCCCGTGCCCCAACAACAGCCACCAAATGCAGCACCCCAAAGGGGAAGAGACATGATGACCCATCCAAGTGAGCATGACCAGAGCGTAAGCGCATCTCTGGAATTCTGTGTGATGAAAAGCAGGGGAAACTGTGACGGCAAGCAGAAAAGCCTTGCTGCGAGATTCCAGTTCCTACACGCACAGATTTATTCCAAACAAAACGTGTTGAAACATGTCTCTGAAGAGCAACCGTTGGTCACAGACACGTTCTCAAGAAGTTTTAAGGAAATTGGGAATTGCACTGATGAGAAGGAAAGCCAGCAGAGTTGGGCAGAGATTTTCCTTTTCAAAAGAAAGTTCTGCGGGCTGAGCCCCGGTGGCGTAGTGGTTGTGCGCGGGACTGCAGCCCACTGGGATGGAGGTTCAATTCCAGCAGTGGGGCTGGGCCTCTTACTCCCACCACCGGAGAGCAGTGATGCCCCAAAACAAAAACAACAATAAAGTTCTGCTGAGGGTTTTTGTTTGTTGACTTCTCCTCATTCCAACCATGCACCACCACCTTTGAGGGCAGTGAAGGCTGCGTTCAGAGAGTTCATTGGGAAATCTCACTGCAGCCACCCGCCAGCCAAGCTCCTGCCCCTTCAGACTTCTTTTTGTTACCCAAACTCCAAGAACAGTTAAAAAGAGCATGGTTTGAGTCCCCTAAGGATGCTAAAACTGCCATTTTGAGGTGGTATACATTGAAGAGCACAGAACTCTTCAGGAAAGGGTTAGCAAGATGCACACACTGCCTTCAGAAGGACGTAAAGGTAGATGGGGGCTGAGTCCCGGTGGCGTAAGTGGTTGAGTGCAGGACTGCGGCCCGAGGGCTTGGCAGTTCAAATCCAGCGGTGGCTCTCAGGAGCAGCTCTGGGTAGCTCCCACGGTCATCAGAGGGCAGTGATGCCCCCCCCCCCTCAAAAAAAAAGAGGTAGACAGAGGCCATCTTGGGGAACTGTAGCTTAACAGTCTGATATTTTTGTTAATGTGTTTTAATGATTTTGCCATCATAATTTTTAACTTATTCTACTCCAACAACATTCGACACAACCAAAGGATTAAGAAGAAACAGAGATCTAAAAGAAACACCGAAAATAAAGTAAGAACAATAGAATATTTTTGTTTGTTTGTTTTGGGGGGCATCACTGCCCTCTGGTGGTGGGAGTAGGAGGCCCAGCCTTGCTGCTGGATTTGAACCTCCAACCCAGTGGACTGCACTCCCGTGCACAACCACTACGCCACCGGGGCTCAGCCCCCAATAGAAGATTTAAAAGAAAACAAAGGAATCAATCTAGTACTGCAACTGAAACAAATAATAATTGAAATAACAAACACAATGGAAGGATTTAGCAACAGACTCAGGCAGGGGGATGAATTAGTGAATTAGAAGATAGGATAGTTGAAGTTTCAGAGGCTGAAGACAATAGCAGTGGTTCAAAAAGACTGGGCTCGGTTTAATGGAATTGTGGTGTAATGCCTTGATTGATTACTGTTCTCAGTTTTACCCCTGTAGTTTTTAACAACAATCGCAGTGGCTCCACAGAACTCACAAACAAAATTCATGATGAAAGGGTTTATTGAGGAAGTTAACAAGTTGTAATGTCAGTGAGAAATGTGCAGGGTTGAGTTATTTATCAAGACATGTTACAAAGTTCTTTCAGATCTGCTAATAAATGCCCAAAGGGCACAACACACTGTTAAAAAGCCTTAACTGGAAGGCATTCAGCTTCAGCCCCCCGGGTCAGCAAAGCCAGCTCCCTGAATTAGTGCCCAGAGACACTTGGTTCCATTTCTGTGGGTCAGCAAATCCAACTTCCCCAATGAAGTGCCCGGGGCGCCCTACTCTGCAAGCCTGCCCCCTGCCCCAAAGCATTCAGCTTTACTTGCTTCCGTGGCTTGGAAGTGCACTCTGTTCCATGCTCTGGCTCCTAGTCCTGCTGCCGTTCCTCTAACTATGTAGCTGTCATCTGGATCCAGGAGGTTCCCTGCAGAGGGATCTTGAGTCTCGAGGACACGCTCCAAGAATGCGATTCTTCTACCTGTCGTTCAGACTGCTAATTTTATCCACAGGAGGGTAGCACTCTGAGGAATCCTGTTTGAAATTACCCACAGGTGAATCCTCTCTGTGCCCCCATCTTCTTACCAGGCCCATGCAGGAAAAGGTCAGTTGGTGGGGGAGGTAACAGACTTTGGCTAGAAGAGTTACATTCAATAATTCACTTCCCCTGCATATGGTACAATAGAGGAGAAAGGCATAGAAAGAGTATGTGAAGAAATAATGACAGAAAAATGAAAACCTCCCAGTCTGATGAAGGTTATGAATTTACAGGACCAAGAGACTAAGAGATTCCAACTGAATAGACCCATGTAATCTGGTGGATCCAGGAGCTCTGGATCTAGATCCATGGGTATCTGCACTGAGTAAAGATAGATTCCTTTTTTTTGGGGGGGGGGGGGGGGGGGGGGCGCGAGAACTTCACTGCCGTCTGGTGGTCGTGAGAGCTACCCAGTGCTGCTGCTCCTGAGAGCCGCCGCTGGATTTGAACCGCCAAGCCCGTGGGCCGTAGTCC
This sequence comes from Nesogale talazaci, assembly GCA_004026705.1. Lineage (NCBI taxonomy): Eukaryota > Metazoa > Chordata > Mammalia > Afrosoricida > Tenrecidae > Nesogale > Nesogale talazaci. The sequence continues at coordinate 11,248 of PVJH01038115.1, read as the reverse complement.
CGCACTCAACCACTTACGCCACCGGGGCTCAGCCAAGGATAGATTCCTGAAAGCAGGAGAAAAGACTTAAGTGCCAACACCTTCTCAGAAACACCAGAGGCTCTAACACAATGGAACAATTTGTTTATTTTCTTGGAATGGTATATTTAGTGGTTGGAAGAAGAGTCAACCAAGAATACTATACTCAACAAAACTGCCCTGTAAGAATGTGGGTGAAATCTAAACACAATCAGACCAACAGAAAGAGAGCTCATCTCCCCCAGACCAGCACTACAAAATACAGGAATTCTGCAACCAGCAATGAAAAAAAACACTAGCAAATAATTCAAAGCCATAAATAAAATGGAAGATCCTTAGTAAGGGTAATTGTGTGGACAGATATAAGGCTTAGTAATAAAGTGTCCATGTTTAATCATTGTAATGGTCTTGTCCTTTGTGCTTTTTAATAACAAATATACAAAAGGTAAGAGTAAATTTATGTTACTGGGCACATGAATCATAGAGTCCTACTTAGTGATTACCATAAAGTGAGATGTCACAGAATGGTATGGGTATAGAATTTCTTGAATATTATAAAGTTAAGTTGGGCCCAACTTAGCCTAGGATGCTATAAACACAAGCTATTAAATGTAGTACTCAGGGTAAACAATAAGAAAATACCTTTAAAAATACACAAAGGAAAAGGAGATAGGAATTAAGATGACTCCTTAGAATAAACCACCAAAATGCAAAAGCAAGTCCTAAAGGAAAAATACAAAGAATACTTAAAACCCCCAAAACATATAAAGTGGCAGAAGTTCCTACCTATCATTAATTACAGTAAGTGTAACTGGACTAATTGCTACAATTAAAAGAAAGTAGCAGAAGGGGTTCACAAACAAAAAGCATGATCCAGCTATCTACTGTTTATTAGACCCAAAGACACAAATAGGTTGAAAGTGAAAGGACAGAAAACAGTAGTCATGCAAATAGTGACCAAAATAGAACTAGGGTGGCACTATTAGTATCAGACCGCAGAAACAAACAAAAACACCAAGTAAATTTTAACAAGATACCTGTTAGAGTAGATGAAGATACACACTGTATCGTGATGGACGGGTCAATTCATTGAGGATATTTACCACTCATAAATATATATTCATCCAACATTGGAGCACCTAAATTAGGTAAAGCAAACATAGGTAAAATTTGAGGAAAGTCAGAGCACTACACGAGTGGTTGGGGACTTTATACACCACTTTGGATACTGAGCAGAACATCTAGAAAGATCAGCTTAGAAACAACCTAAATGACTCTATCAACCAACTAGACTTAACCAACAGAGGAGGGAAGGTAAGTCAGAAATCCTTGTTTTAAACAGAAGTATAAAAACGTGAAGCTGTTGTTTCTCAACTTGCCTCCCATCTAGGTGTGTACACTTCTGAAGGCAGTGCTTACATCTAAAACCTTTCCCTGAAGAATTCTTCAATTTTAACAATAGCAAACAGATTTAAACCACATCACAATAGCAGTTTTTCCATCCTTGAGGGATTTAAATTGTGTTCCTTTTAAATGATCTTTGAATTTGGGGAACAAAAAGAAGTCTGAAGGGGGGAAAATCAGGACTGGAAGGTGGGTTGGGTAAGGTTTCCCAACTAAATTCTCATAGGCTAGCCCTTGCTGCCCCTGAAGAATGAGCAGGTAGGTATATTGTTGTCAAGTGCTCGGCACAGTTTTCCTGTTTTGTTTTTCCTCAATAATGCCGTTTTGAAGTTTCACAATAAGCTTTCATGGTCATCCTGTGTCTATGGAAAAAATCTATGAAGATTATTCTTTTGAAGCCCCCCTCCCCCCAAAAAATGACATAACCTTTTCTGAGCTGACCTGCCTCAAGGTCATCTTTGAAGTCTTCCTGATCTTCGTTAAAATACTCGGTCCTTGTAAAAAACTTGTTCTATGTGGGACAGTCTTCACGTTAAGCTGTTGCAGAACTCCAGTGATTTGGGAGGATTTGTGATTTATTAAATGGTTGACGTTAGCCCTGACCTCAATATCCATGGCACAGAAAAGGCATCTAAGGCATTGCTAGTGAAACTAAGACAAGCATACCACTGAGAGAACTTGTCTGTGGTAAGCCAGTGACTGCAGAGACTTGTTTAAACACATGTGTGCAGAATAAACCTGTGCATGAATGAGCTGGAGCCCTAATAGCAGTACCTTTTTTCTGCTTACCTTTATTTATAGAACACTCCACCCAACGACAAAACAATACATACACTACTTCAGTGCACAGGGATTCTTCCCCACGACAAGACCATGTGTTAGGTCACCTATCACGTCTCAGTAGATTTGAGAAGAGAGATACCATAGAAGCTATTTTCTCTGAACACAGTGGGGTCTTGCTATAACTCAGTAACAGAATAACTCGAGGAATGCACACATGTAGAGGTAGTTTAGCCACCGGTGTGAGTCAAGGAAGAAACCAAAAGAGGAATCACAAGTTTCTTAAGAGTCAAATGAGAATGAATGCATAACGTAGTCAAGAAGGGGATGCATTCATAGCAATACGTAGAAATTTACAGCATTCAATGCCTATGTGGAAAAAAGAAGGAAGATCTCAAGTCAGCCACTTAGTTCAACATTCAGAGGAACTAGAAAGAGACGAGCAAGTGAAGTCTAAATCTGCCTGAAGAACAGAACTAACAAAGGTCAGAGCAGAAGTACAATTTAAACAGAAACGAGAGAGAATCGACAAAGCCACAAGTGGATTCTTTGATGAGATCGATAAAATTGACAAGCTATTTGTTAGACTGACCCCCCAAAAGAAAAAGCTCAACGAACCAGATAGAAATAGGATTCTGACAAAATGTTAGAGGCACGTGTATGACAGTAGATGAACAGCTTCTTGGAAGCATGCAACGCACTCAGACTGACTCACAAGGAGCAGAAAGGCTGCACGGAGCCGGGACCAGTGAGTGGAGTCTCCCAAGAGCAACAAAAACACCGTGTTCGAGGGCTTCCATGGGGGATGGCAGCAAGCATTTAGGGAAGGAGTGACACCGATGCTGTTTAAATTTTTTCAAAAGAGGAGCGAATACGCTCTAATTCGTCCTACGATGCCAAAAAAAATTTTTTTTGATACCAAAGCCACACAAAAACATTACAAGAAAAGAAAACTATCGGCTGATGGTCCTTATGAATATCGACGAAGGAAATGCTTTTCAAAATGATGGCGAACTAGAATGTGACAGCATATTAAAAGAGAAACCCCCTGACCCCATGGAATTTTATTCAAGGAAGGAATGCGGGGGTAGTTCAACATCAGAAAAGCTGTCAATCGATGCACGTATCAGTAGCACAAAGGAAAAGAACCACATGATCACTCTGTAGACAGCAAAAAAAAAAGTGGTAAAACCCAACATTTTCGTAAGGGAAAGGATCAAGAAGATTGGAATTCCGTGACATAGTGGTTTTGTGCCGGACTGCGGCCCACAGGGCTGGCAGTTCAAATCCAGCAACAGCTCTCCAGGAGCAAGGCTGGGCTTCCTACTCCTGCCAGGGCAGTGATGCCACATTAAAAAAACAAACAAAGCCAGCCATCATCATGCTTAATGAGAACGATTAAAATTGGGAACAAGATAAAGATGCCTACTCTTATCATTGATTTTTAAAATCCTAGCCAGAGTAATAATAGAACGAAAAGACCTAACATAAGAGTAAAATCTCCATTCAAGGAGACTGAATCCTATATGAAGAAAATCCCAAAGAATCCACAAGAAAACTTTTAGTGCTAACAATAACTTAGCAATATTGCCAGGAACAGAGTCAACAAATGAAATTCAGTTGGGTTTTTAGAAAGCAGCAATGAGAAATCTTAAAAGGAGATTAAGAAAACAATTCCATTTACAGTAGCATCTAAGAACAAAATGTCTAGGAATAAATTTCACCAAGGATGTGAAAAACTTTAGTGATGAAAATTACAAAACACTACTCAAGGGTTAAAGAAGATTTAAAAGGAAATGGAAGCGTATTTTATGTTTCTAAATTGAAAGACTTAACATGTGAGTCTGTGGATTCAAAGCAAGCAATCTATCAATTCAATACAGCCCTGATCAAAATTCCAGCAACTTTCTTTTTTTTGTTGTTGCAGAAATGGATAAACTTTATGTGTAATGCAAGTGGCCCCGAATGGTAACGGCAGCAGTTCTCAACCTGTGGGTCGAGACCTCTTTGGGGGGGCCAAACTCCCTCTTTACAGGGGTCTCCTATGACCATTATAAAACACATAAATATTTCACAGTATATAATTACACATTGTTTTGTGCTTAATCACCATGCTTTAATTATGTTTAATTACGTTCAATTTGTGACAATGAAAATACATCCTGCATATCAGATATTTACATTATGATTCCTAACAGCAAAATTACGATTATGAAATAGCAATGAAAATAATTTCATGGTTGGGGGTCACCACAACATGAGGAACTACTATATTAAAGGGTCATGGCCTTATGAATATTGAGAGCCACCGGTCTAAAGCATTATAGAAAGAATAGGCTCATATTCTGTAATTCTAAGACGTATTATATAGCTACAGAAATCAAGACATCCTGATACTGGTGTTACAGTGTAGTATAATGGAGTAGAACTGATAGTTCAAAAATAAACACATCCACAGTGATCTTATATTTGACAAGTCCATTTTATGAGGGAGGGGAAGAGTCTTCAGTCAACAGTGTTGGGAAAATTAAATTTCTACATACAGAGAAAGAGAAGTGGATCAGTGCTTCACACTGCACAAAAACAAGTTCAAAATTACTACAGACCTAAATGTGGAAACTGAAACCGTATAAAACCTTTAGGTGGAAATAGAGGCCTGGCTGTCAGGGCTAACCTTTAACAATGAGTTATCTGATAGCCCAAGTGGCAGCAGAAAGAAAACAAATAGGACCTCATAAAATTTTTTAAAACTTTTGTTTCATCGCGTCTTTACCATAGACGTGACAATCTACCGAGTGGGAGAGACTGTCTTCGGAAGCAAAGCATATCGCCGTGTATCAAACGGGGAACTAAGAACCAAAACGTATGCAAAACTTGGACAACTTAGCCAAAGAACCCATAAATAGAATGGGTGAAGGACTTGAATAGGTATTTCACAAAAAAAGTACACTCAAATCGCCACCAAACAGATGAAGAGCCGCTCAGTGTCATTAGCCATCGGAGAGAGCCAAATCAGATCCACACTGGAACACCACTGGTTGCATGATAGACTGCCAACTAATCGTGGCTCCAGCCGCCCAGCCACTCTGCAAAGAAAGGTGAGGCGTCTGCTCCAGTCATGACTTGCTGTCTTGGGAACCCTGTGGAGCAACCCTGTTCTGAGTTGCTCTGCATTGGAATAAACCCGACGGCAGTGGGTGTGTGTGTGTGTGTGTGTGTGTGTGTGTGTGTGTAGGGCCCCTGAGATCGACAATAACCCCGCAGCCAACCAAACCCTCGGAAAATGACAACTCTTAGTAAGAATGTAGGGAAATTGGAAGCCTTACCATGTACTGGTGAGAACATAAAACGTCACAGCCCTTGTAGAAAATCGTGGGACAGATCCTCAAAGAAGAAAACTGCTATGACCCAGTAATTCTAGCTGTTGACTCAAAAGACATGAAAGCAGAGACTCAGATAATTGTACGCGAGTGTTCATTGCAGCACTATTCCCAAGAGCCAAATTTGGAAGGGGCCTTAGTGCCCATCGATGGATAAACGAAGTATTGTACATGCATGCCACAGAATACAACTTGTCCAACAGGAAAAATAAAGTCTGCATGTGTGCTACAATATGACAAAGATTGAAGCCATTATGCTGTGTGAAATAAGTTAATAAATAGGAGGATAGATATTGTATCACCTCACTTATACAAAAAAGAAATAAAAAGACAAGAACAGGTAAATGTATAGAGACCAAAGTTTATTAGTAGTTATTGGGGAGTGGGGGAAGACTGCTTACAGAGTACGGATCTTTGAAAGTCTATGATGCAAAAATTGCATTGAGCTCCAGTCTCTTGCTTCAGGAGCAGCAGGTGCTGATACCGACATGGCTAAGTCCAAGAACCGAACCACACCACACACAACCCACCCCAGAAAGGGCATCAGAAGCCCAATCACAATGATAAGAATCTCTTACAGGGGGTGGACTCCAAGTTCCTGAGGAACACGTGCTTTGCCAAGAAGCACAAGGACCTGAAGAAAATGCAGAGTAACAACACCAAGACCAGAGTGCTTGTGCCAAGGCTGTCAAGGCTCTTGTGAAACCCGTGGAGGTCAAGGCTAAGATCCTAAAGGCCATCCATACACCGCAATCTTAGTCCACTGGCCTATAATGCCCACCCCAAACTTGGCAAGAGGGCTCAGACAGGGTCTGAGGCTCTGCTGGCCCAAGGCAAGACGAAAAGCAAGGCTGATGTTCCAGCCAAGATCTCGCCTCCAGCTTAAGCTCCCAAAGGTGCTCAGCTTCCCACAAGGTGGAGTTCTCCATCTGAGCACGAGGGACTGGGGTGACTTCTGGGCTGCCATCTGCACGAAGCTGGTGTCCTCCTGTGCTCTTGGCACAAAGAAACCTAAGACCCGGCAGAAAAGAAAGAAAAGTTGACATTGATTAAAGGTAGGGTTGCACAACCGATGAATGAAATTGCTACAATGAGTTGTATATCTGTAAAATAGTAACATAGCAAAAGTTGTCTCATATATGAATACATACAAAAAGGTCACCGGGGCTGAGCCCCGGTGGCGTAGTGGTTGTGCGTGGGACTGCGGCCCACTGGGATGGAGGTTCAATTCCAGCTCCCAGGGGCAAAGGATGGGCCTCCTACTCCCACCACCAGGGCAGTGATGCCCTTAAAAAAAAAAAATGTCACCGGAAAAAGTGTACCCGATGAGGCTGTTTATGTACAACCACAGACCTCGAGGGATTTGGTTAATTGATTTGGGAGTTTAGGGTCATGATTTTATGGGACTCTGTTTAATTGGCCTAATTTCCTGTTTGTGCTTCCGTTCTACCTCCTCCATTGTCTCATAGTGCCTCAGGTCTCAAAGGCTTACCAGAGGCCACTGGAGGCTTAGCAATTGTTCTATGTTCTCCTGGAGTAACAGGAAGAAGGAGAATCAGGAAGGGGAGGTGGAAATAGAGGGTGTGATGAATTGCCTCTGAATAACAGTCCCATTTGTCTGAAACCAGAAGACCTGGATGGTGCCCACCCACCCTTGCAGACCATTTTATTCAAAGAGTTTATAAAATAATTCTGATCAAACGTGGGAAACTACGGAACAGAATGTAAGATTCTCCTGGAATCCAGATTTTCCAGAGCAGTGTTGACTGGGATAAAGCCCTGAAACTTGTTCATCTGAAAGCTCCAAGCTAAAAATATTTTTGGAGGCCTTCTCAAAACAGGGCCAGTTTAGCTTAGCTGATCTAGAATGTCTGGCTTGGGCATTGTGCTCTGTTAAATCTGGGTGGGGTCAAATTGATAATAGCTCAAAAGATTTGAAAATTCACTTAGGTGGCAGTGAATTCAGGTCAGTTGGGGGGATGGGGGGGAACAACACAGAACAAGGGCCAGAACAGTTGCGAAATTCAAAGAATGTAGTCATTCATGGTCACTGACTTGTACATATAAAAACTGTTGAGATGACATGGTCTGCTGTGTATGTTCTCCACAACCACACAGGTCACTGAAGTAAAGTAATGGATCTATTTTACAATAGGGGCCAAGGCAGTGGGACCCAGTTTGTTTGTTTGTTTGTTTACACTAGACTATCAGCTATGACAAAACCTCGGGCGGCAAAAGACAAAATAAATCAATCACCCCTCCCCAAAATAATACTTTGGTATCAGCAAGATGAAAACAATCTACAGATTCAGGAATCACAGATATTGAATAAGGGCCCACTATCCAAAATATATATAAAACATCTACAACTTAACAAACAGCCCAGTCCAAAAACAATGGGCAGAGTACGTGAACAGGCAGTTCACCAAAGGTGAAGCAGTCCATATGGTTGCCCAGCATGGGGAAAGATGCTCAGCTACTGTTGTCATTGGTTGACTGACTCACGGAAGATTCCTTGTGTGACCCCTGGGGTACTGCGCGTCCGGCTGGTCTTTGAGGCTCCCAAGGATGGGCTCCGGCTGCCAAGTTATTAGTTAAGGTCACCGTTTGCGACTCAAAGCCCAGTCAGTCTCACGGTTGTTGAGGCCATTCGGACTCCCAGTGCCCCTGAAGGACGGAGTTGCACTGCCCCATTGTGTTTCCCAGACGACTTCTGAACTCCAGACTGCCACGTGGGTTCAAACCACTGACCTTATGGCTAGACCTTTCCATGATAACGGAGAGCTTCAGCACTGCACCGTCAGAGTCCCTCCCGTAAAACAGCCCACGGTCATCAGCTGTGGGCCTTGTGGTCAGCAACCCACTTCATAGCCCTGCTAAACCACAGGGAGGCGCCACCTCTCCCGAATTAGAATGGCCAAGGTGAAGGACAACTGGGACACCAGGTGCGGGTGAGGCTGTGGAGAAACTAGGACCCTGGGCTCCTGCAGATGAGAGTGCAAACTGACCCAGCTCTGGGGACAGCCAGCAGTGTGGTGAGTCCTCGAAGAGTTAAATGCACTCGAGCGAGTCAAAAAGTAATGCTACAAAATCAAAGCACCTTCATTAAACAAAAACACCAAGATAGGGAGCCCTTGTTTCTTGATCTGCTGTGTTAGTCCGGGTAGGCTAGAGGAACAAATTTCATAGACATGCATATAGATATAAGGAAAAGGTTTATATACGAGGAACAGGACATTGAGCCCAGTCCAGTTCAAAGTCCTAAGTCCGATATTAACCCATATGCCCGAAATCAGTCTATAATGTCTCCTTCTGATTTACAAAGTCACAGGTCAGTGCGCATAGAATCCCGGCGCTGGCAGGGGTCTCCCCATAGCTCATCGCCTCCAGGGCTCAGGGTCCATCAACAGCATCCCGTGGTGGCAGAAGCAACTCGTCGCTGGCAAAGGTCTCCATGTGGCTGCCCCAGCTTCAGAGGTCTGGCTCCATCAGGGCAAAGCCGTGTGGTCTCTCCGCCAGCTCCTCCGGCTTCTTGGACGCTACCATCTTGTCCTGTCCGTGACTCATCGTATCTAAGACTAACGCCCAACCGCTGGGGAAGATAGCGTCTCATCTTCAGGAGGGAAATATCTCGAGACTTCCCAGAAGTCTCAGGAGAAAGCCATGCCCACATAGAGGCCCCATTGGCTACTCAGTGGCTATCTGCAGATTATCAGGCTAGACTCCACCCCTACATTTCAATCATAAAATTAACATTAGCACATGACTGCCACACCTGCCCTGCACCTGAGTCCAGACACTTCCGAAGGTGGCGTTCCCATCTCTCTAATTCTCCCTGAAGAATCTGGAGCTCTTTGATTTGCGCCACGTTAAAATGGCACTTTTGGCACACCGGAGGGACTCCACTCACCATCTTTTGGAATGTTCTCTGAGTTTAGGGAACAAAAAGGCAGCTGCTGAAGGGGCGAACTGCGAACGGACGCAGTGCGATTTTCTAATGACATGCCCATGGGACAGCCCTTTGTGTCCTCGGAGAACGAACAGGTGCGTTCTTCTGGCCTTTTAACCCCTTGTTGGTGTCATTTTCCATTTGAAAAAAAGACAGCAATGCATAGCAAGCCCCCGTGATTGTCCTGTGTCTAGTCTATCAAGCTCGCCCTTTGGGACCCCTCAGGAAGAGTCGCCATCAGCTGAGCTGGACTGGCCTGGCAGAACCTCTCCGATGCCCCTGATTGCATGGGACCTGCTCTTTCCCGGAAGGTGCCTGCCTTGCGTTAGTGTCGTTACCGACGCGTGTGAAGCCTTTTGTTTGAGATGCAGCCACAGGCGAGGTGCAGTCACTCTGTGGGCGAGAATCCAGGAACACTGGTAAGAGCCTCGCCCTCAGGGTCATTGCAGGGCCGTTCGCGATAGCCCAGGGTGGAACCTGCCACAGTGTCCATCAGCAGGTGAATGGGTTAAAACGTGGCGCGCGCGCACGACCCAACTTACCTTTGAGAAGAAACACAGACCTGTTGCCTGCGCCCACGTGGATAAACCTTGGCGACGTCAAAAGGGCGAAAAAAAACGGTGTGATTTCACATACACAAAATAAGCAAATACCTCGAAACCCATTATTCTCCTCAGCGGTTACCGGGGGTGGGGGGAGGGACAGGGTATTTTCATTTTGGCGCGTGGGGCACCGCATTCATGTGAATGGTGGTAGATGATTTCTGAAAGGGGTGGTGAAGATCAGGGCTTGGGCTTCTGTGTGGGTGTACCCTAAGAAAAATGCCTTAGGGGTTTCGCGGTGAAATGATTCCCATGCGTTAAGTAAACCCAGATCAGCCCGTGCTGCGCATGCCCCGATGGCATACTGGATTGCATGTTGGGCTGCTAGCCCCAAGGTCAGAGGTTCAAAACCACCAGCGGCTGCACAGGAGCAAGGTGAGGCTCGCTCTAGTGAGCCCGAATGGAACCCGCGGGCAGTGAGTTTGGTACTTCGTGAGGGTGCCCACCTTCCCTGCTTCTAGCAGGCAGGCCTGCACTGGGCAGGAACGCCCTCCTTTCCCGCACTCCCCCTGGAGCGCTGGTGCCGGGAGGTGCTGGTCCCGAGGGAGAGGGACGCGGGCTGGGAGCGCTCCCCAGCCCCTGCCTGAGCTGTGGTTTTTCCGCGCCCAGCGACAGGCCTGCCTGCCGTCTGCCCACCCAGACGGGGAGGGGTTGTAAGAGCTCTGCTTGGAAGGCGGCACGGCGGCGGCAGCCGCGGGTACTCAGGGACCCAGTAATTAGAGCCCAGCCGATTATGATTCCCTGAAAAGCTCCTGCAGAAAGGGAGCGGCAGCACCCCAGGGCCCCAGGGAAAGCCAGCCCAGCGCTGGGAGTGAGTGGGGCGGGGCGTCCGTGGTGGGGGAGGGAGGAGGCCTGGGCGGGGGCCCTGCGCAGGCGCGTGGTTGTCGCCAGGCCTTGGACCCGCCCCTACCCCTGAAGACCCTGCACCGGAGGAGGACTCTGGGAACCGCCGGCCACCCAGGGTTAAGGGCCGGGGGTGCAAAGAGAAGCTGGACTTGGGGGGTGGGGACTGTTGTAAAGGAGCCCAGGGCTGTCCAGACTTGAAGCATCTCCGTGCCCTCCCCTGGCTCTCCAATCTGGGAGGGGGGCAGGGCCCCCTTGCCTAGCCTGCTGAC
>PVJH01038114.1:0-17377 GCA_004026705.1 Nesogale talazaci | reverse complement strand
TTTTTTTGTTTTTGTTTTGTTTTTGTTTTTCCTCTTGTGCTCAGTCGCCCTGTTCTTGAGGTCTCTTTTCTCTTCTCTACACCATGGTTCTCAACTTACTGGGGGTGGGGGGAATGATGCCTTGTGCAGAATACAGTGGAAAAGAATCTCTACCCCCTTGTGTTCAAATTAATTTTTACCCCTTCCTGTCTCAACAAAAACTATGGAATCAACACACCACCGTGCTCTGTGGGAAACCAGAAAACCCTCTGCTCCCTTGGCTCTGCTGGCAGCTGGAGGGTGCTAGGCCCCTGTGTAGTAGTGCATAGAATTCTAGCTTCTTTCCTCCTTTCTCTGTATATTGGGCTCAGAGATTACACTGTGTCTCTATGTGAATATGGACAGTTAGCATTTACCAACATGTATCTGTCTACTTTCTCTTGTTTAAAAAAAGGAAAAAAAACTTAAAAAAAAGGGGGTTATAGAAGGTCAGCAAAGGGTGGGTTTGAGATGTTTGGGTGGGTTAAGTGGGCATTTTGACAACATGGCTTCTCCTTTGGCATGTTTAATTGTGATGTTTAACGGACATCCTTGCAGTTTAAGACGACACTTTTAAAATAAAATTCTCTCCTAATGATGACTTGAGCCCTGCCACTCAATGGGAGAATCAGCAGAACCTGTAGGATCTTTGGAATTGACATTCTCTATTGTAATTTTGTTCCTGTTTTATTTTTAAATTTTCTTTTTGTTTCACTGGAAAGGAAAGATGCTCAGTTTTAAACGTTAAAAGTGTACAAGTTGCTTTGTTACAATAAAACTAAATGTGTACACAAAGGATTTGATGCTTTTCTCTCAACAGATAGTCAAGATCCGAGTTTGGCTGCTTAACGGACTGTCAAACTTTGTCACCTGACCTCCATGTTTTTTGATAATGCACTTTGCAGGATGACCTCAGGGCTATACGGATTGAGTAAAGGGACTAGAATTTTGGTATATTAAGGACTTCATAGCTGGGAAACATCGCAGACAATTCACTGGGCCTCTTTTTTTTTTTTTGGTTGAGATCATTGAGGACTTTAGATTGTGCAAAACTTGGTTCTTAGTATGTGTACCCTTGATTTCTCACCTTGACAGTTTTTTAAAAGTGGGCCCTTACTTGCTTGGATGTAATGATGAATAGTGCCTGCCACCACCACCCAGCCTGGTGCTTCTAATGCCAAGTTAGCAACAGGCGGCTGCTGGCATGTCTTCACTGGCGCTGTAACGTGTGTCGTAGAAGACAGCCTGTCCTCAGAAAGTCCGCGTCGGTGGTGAGAAACTCGGGTTCCCAGTACTTCTTTGGGTCTCCAGTACCAGCTCACTAGACTAAAGCCGTCAAAGGAGGCTGACTTATTTATGCGGAGCTGAGTGGGGTCGGCGGAGTCTGCTCATCTACTCAATGCCATTGTGCACATAGCCTCTTGAGAAGCTACCTAGTGCGTAAGCTTTTTTAATGCTGTAAAATATAGTAGCTAAATTGCTGCCACCTTCAAAAGTGAATCAATGGCCAACCTGGGCAAATTCAAAGCTTTTTGTTGTATTAAACTTTATAAATGGAACTATTCCATCAAAGAAGCAAAGTGTAACTAGACTTGTTTAGATGGATAGTATGTAATTTCTCTGCACAGGTCTCTATATTTAGTAAATACATCACTGTACTGGTCAGGAATCTTGCTCCAATAAAGGAACGTAAAGATTTTTTTTGGATTGGGGTCATTCTCGTTTTACTTCTGGGTTTAGATTGGTGGTAAAAAGCTAGTTTGGGGGGATTCATTCTAAGTGATGAGAAACCACATAACCTGAAAAGGTTTGAGCTGGTCACATCATGGACTCATTTGGGTTAAAGTAAGTGGGATTGATGGAGTATTTGACGCACTAGATAATCTACCAAATTCAGAGAGACTCAAGGTTACAGATAGGAGTTTGGATTTTATCCATTTTATTGGGGGCTCATAAAACCATTGGGTCTGAGCTGCAGTGGCATAGTGGTTGTGCGCGGCACTGCAGCCCTCTGGGCTGGCTTTTCAAATCCAGCAGCAGCTCCAGGAGCAAGGCTGAGCCACCTACTCTCAATAGGGGGCAGTAATGCCCCCCCCCCCAAAAGACACCACCCATCCATTGTATGTCAAGCACGTTTATACACCGGTTGCCCTCATTCTCAAAACAATTTCTATTTAAGCCCTTGATATCCGCTAATTTTTTACCCTAGACCCTCCCCTGTGAACCCTCAATTTGTTATTTTGTCATAGCTTACACTGACCAGTGTCTCCACTTACTTACTTTACTTACTTCCCTGTTAGTACCCCCACTTACTGGGAATTTTCATCCTGCTTGTATGTCACATTTAAGCAGAGGTCTCGTATCTAAGAAAGTGGGATCCCTTTTAAAATTGACAGCAGTTATCACTCTAGACTTGTGTCTAAATCTTGTAAAATGGGCTCACCTCTGAAAGGACAACAGGAGGAACCTGGAAAACCACTACTGAGTGAGTAATCCTCAGAAGCCAGGGGCGTTACTTTTAGGGGTGTATTGGAAAAGGGTGGATGAAAGGTTCTTCCATTGCTGTTGGTCATCAGGCCATTCGGAAAAGACACCTGTGAAAGTTTCTGTGTTCTCAAGTGGTGCTGGTTTCAAATAAAAGGATCAGGAAGGGAGGACTAACATGGTTCAAAAACCCTAAGAACGTTCTTTTGAGGTTACTTGTTTCTCCAGGGATGTACTGACATGAAAAAAATTTTTTTTCTGTACTTTCTTTGTTTTTTGGGCTTCACTGTCCTCTGCCCTCTGGTGGTGGGAGTAGGAGGCCCAGCCTTGCTCCTGGAGAGCTGCTGCTGGAATTAAACCTCCAACCCAGTGGGGCGCAGCCCTGTGCACAATCACGCCACCAGAGCTTAGCCCTGTACTTTTTTTTTTTTGGGGGGGGGGGGCATCACTGCCTCTGGTGGCCATGGGCGCTACTAGGTTCTGCTCCTGAGAGCCGCCACTGGATTTGAACCGCCGAGCCTGTGGGCCGCAGTCTCGCACTCAACCACTTAAGCCATCAGGGCTCAGCCCAGCCCTGTACTTTGATAGCATACCAGTACCCACTCAAATTCAAGTTTTGTTTGTTTTGGGGCATTATTGCCCTCTGTTGGTCATGGGAGCTACCAGTGCTGCTCCTGAGAGCCGCTGCTGGATTTGAACCGCCAAGCCTGCAGGCCACAGTCCCACACTCAACCACTATGCCACCTGGGCTCAGCCCTCAACTTCCAAGTTTTAAAATGGTCCACAGTATCTGCGTTTTTTGGTTATCAAGTTTGCTTTGCAACTAGCTAAGTTGGCTTCACTTGTGTTCACTGTTTTGCTCCAAAGGCACAAGATGGATAATCTGAGTAATTGTGGCAATCTAGCAATTACCATTTGTAATGTATATACCTATTTCCAGTTGATATATTTAAAAAAAATATTCTTACTGGGGGCTTTTAACATCTCTAATCAATCCATACATTAGTATGCCAAGCATGTTTGCACATATGTTGCCATCAATTTCAAAGCATTGAACAGGGGATACTGTCATTGTTGCAAAGTATGGAAAGGATTTCCTGAAGGCTAAGACCAGTTTTTAGGATACGAGTAGCTATCGGTTTGTTTTTCAAAAAAATAACACCCTGGTATTTGGAAAGCCTTAATTCTATCCCTCGTCCCCACAAGTGGTCATTCATTTTTTGGGGGTGGGGGGAGCATCACTGCTCTCTGGCGGTGGGAGTAGGAGGCCCAGCCCCACTGCTGGAATTGAACCTCCGTCCCAGTGGGCCGCAGTCCCGCGCACAACCACTACGCCACCGGGGCTCAGCCCTAAGTGGTCATTCTTAAGTGCCATATAAATTTAGCGCTTAACAAATCTTGAAAAGTCTGCCTTTCTGTGTGACTACAGGACACTTAGAACTCATTGCTAGTGAGTGGATTCTGACTGCCCCTGTGGGTTTTTTTGTTTGTTTGTTTGTTTGTTTTGCATCACTGCCCTCTGGTTGGAGTGGGAGACCCAGCCTTGCTCCTGGAGAGCTGTTGCTGGACTTGAGCCGCCAAGCCAGTGGGCTGCAGTCCCGCACTCAACCACGACGCCACAGCGTCCCCCTGTGGGTTTCTGAGACCACGTTCCAGGAATACAAAGAGCTCATGTTTTTCCTGAGCAGCGGCTGATGGTTTCCAACTGCTGGACCTTGCCTTTAGCCTGACTTGTTACCCCCTAGGCCACCAGGCTCCTGAGTTTGGCTGCTTGTTTTTTTTCCCCCCTATGATTACAAGAACAAATTTGAGGGTGGAAGGCATTTGTCAACTTAGTCTATCCAAGAGGAAGGTCTTGAAGCAGGGCTGATGTGCAAGAAAGAGGAAATGTGAGACTTCCATCAGCTCGGGACTAGAGACCCAGGACGCTGGACAAGTGAGCGATGAAGAGACCCTGTTGCTTCTGAACCTCTTTCCCTGGAAGTGAGATGTGCGCCAGGAAATACTCCCAAGGGTTTGGAAAACCTCCCTGAGGTCTTCCGTGACACCTTCCTAGGAGAGCTAAAGCCACAGTATTCACGGAGGAGTCCATGTGAATTACCAGTCAGCGGGATAATTCCTGAAAGGAAAGGAAAGTACTGGAAACTGGAACCCCCTTCCTAGGAATTATGGGTAATCATTACCATTGCTCATGACTAGATCCCTTATTTATTTTTTTTGGGGGGGGGGGCATCACTGCCCTCAGGTGGTGGGAGTAGGAGGCCCAGCCTTTGCTCCGTGGAGCTGGAATTGAACCTCCAACCCAGTGGGCCGCAGTCCCGCGCACAACCACTACGCCCCCGGGGCTCAGCCCGATCTCTTATTTTTAAGCTACGAACCATTATGGACCCTGGGGACTCCTCCCCCCCCCCGCCGCCAAGGCCCGATTCTTCTGGAGTGGGCCGTCCAGCAATGCTTGCGGGCCGGGCCGGGACCGGGGCCAGGGCCTTGCCTCCGAGACGTCCCTTCAGGGGGTGGGGGTGTCACTGAGCAGAGCCGGAGCCGCGGCCCCAGCAAAAGGTGCGCCGTGCCCTCCATGCCTCCGGGCGGCGTGGGGCGCTCTGGGTCGAGGGCGCTGACCCGGCGCGGCCGGCAGGCGGCGCTCGTGCGCGGGTGTCGGGAGGGCCAGCGGTCCCGGCAGGGGGCGCCCCATCCCGCTTCTCCGCCGCCGCTTCCCGGGAAGTTTCAAGTTTGAAAGTGCTGGGAGAGCCGCCGCGGCTTCCGGAACCAGAGTGGTGACGAGGAGGGGTCGAGCGGCGCCATGGAGGAGGGGGCGCCGCCGCAGGTGAAGTGCGTCCGCCGCCGAGGCCCGACCGCGGGCGGGGCCCCAGCGGGGGAGGGGGGAGCGCCCGCCGCGCCCCAGGGCCGCCCCGTCCGTCTGCGACCCCCGCCCGGCCCGGCCCGCGGGAGTCAACCGGGAGGTGACCCCGAGTCTCTGGCCGGGCCGGCCCTGGAGGTCATCCGGGGCCACCTGCGCAGGCCCCAAGCTGTCTCCAATCGGGTCTTCGCGGCGGGAACAAGCCGGGAAAGCCCACGGGGTGGGGGAGGCGGGCGCCGGGGGGAGGGCTCCGGGGTGCAGCGGCCGTGTGCGCACGTGGAGAGGGGGCCCCGGAGGGGGCCAGTCTGGGCCCTCCCTAGCTCCGGGTCCAGCCCTCCGGGCCCCCAGGGCGGACTGCAGAGTCGCGGGGGCCCCCAGGGGTTGGGGTCTGGAGGGGCTTGTTACTGAGGAGGGGGAGGTGCCCCAGGCCGGAGCAGATGGGGGTGCGACCGGCGTATACAGCAATAGGCGGCCCCAGCACTGCGCACCCCAGACCGCGGCGGCGCCTGCTTGGGCTAAGGTGTCCCGCCGGGCAGTGTCCACCCCCGCCCACCCCTTCCCTCCGGAGTGGCTGTGACTTGTACACATTTTCCTATTTCCTGCAAGCCTCCGCCCAGCAGCGGCCGGAGGGGGTGACTCAGGAGGCCAGGAGTTGCACCCCCGGGGCTCCATGGGATCTTTGTTTGCTCGGGCCTGGCGCTCTGGCCCTGGCGCCCAGGGCGGTCATAGGATTTCCTGAGCCTCGCCCCTGCCCTTGAGAGCCAGTCTGGCCCCCGGGTCCAAGGCTGGCCTGGGGTGCGGTCCCTGAGATTGCGGTGGCTAAGCCCTGCCCAGGGCCGCTGGAGATGGAGAGGGGAAAGGTAAGGTGAGGAAGAAGGGTGGGGGGCCCTTGCTAGAACACCCATAGCCAGGGACGCCGTGCCGAGGTCAGCTGTGGCCCTGTGGGTTGGAAATGGCCGCTGGGCAGGTTGCGTTCTTCCTTGCGCCTGCCAGGGGGAACATGGAAAGAGAATTTCCTGCTTCCCCTCAGCGCCTCTCTGTGCCCCTGCTTTGTCACTTGCGTGACATTGGGGTGCTGGGGGAGCAAGCCCCGGTCTCCCCTTACTCCTGTGACCTCGGTACGCCTCTCAGCAACAAACCGTTCTTGTTGTCTCCCCTGGCTCCCAGGATACAGAGAAGTCAGGCCCAGTCTCTCTCTGTAGGCTCTTCTGTTCTGGGTTGTGACCTTGGGCGCGTTCCTTCACCTTTCTGGGTCTCAGTTTCCTCATTGGTAAAACAGAGATAATCACCACACCTTCCTGGCCGGGTTGCTGTGAGGTTTAAGGAGTTTGGACTCTTACCGGGCTGTGGGTTTCTGAGACTAACTCATTACAGATTTTTAAGGCTTCTCTCGCTGCCATGGAGTCCATGTCTCGACGCAGAATGACCCCAGGGGACAGGGTAGAACTGCGCTTGTGAGTGTCAGAGACTGTAACTCGTTGCTTGAGCAGAAAATCCAATTCCTTCAGCTTTGGAGTTGCTGGTAGTTTCGAACTGCTGGCGTTGTGGGTCTCAGTCTAATGCGTAACCCCTGCACCACCACACAATAAGGACCATCCAAACCAGGCGTCCTCAACCCATGGCCGAGGGCCACATGCGGCCCGCCGAGGACCAGCCGCCGGGTGTTTTTGCAGCCAACTCATCCCGCAATGAATTCGTTCAGTTGTGTGTGTGTGTGTGTGCCCTGGTGGGAGGAGGAAGCTCAGCCTTGCTCCTGGAGAGTTGCTGCTGGATTTGAACCATCACCCCTGTGGGCCACAGTCCCGTAAACAACCAACATACCACCGGGGCTCAGCCTGAGAGTTTGTTTTACAACTACAGTCTTGACCCTCCAACGGTCTGAGGGACAGTGAACTGGCCCCCTGTTTTAAAAGTTTGAGGACCCCCTGATCAATATTAGTTATTTTCCCCCAGTCAGTATCTTTTTCTAGAAGTCTTTTTTTTTTTATTTCCTTTGGGCATCACTGCTCTCCGGTGGTGGGAGTAGGAGGCCCAGCCCCACTGCTGGAATTGAACCTCCGTCCCAGTGGGCCGCAGTCCCGCGCACAACCACTACGCCACCGGGGCTCAGCCCCAGTATCTTTTTCTTTCTGAAGGTTAGTGGACAGGAGCTTGCGCTTGGTCAGTGGCTTTTCAGGCACCATCTGGTTTAGGGCACTTGAAGTCCGAGGGGGCCATAAGGTCGGAGAAGCTTCTCAAACCCATGTCGATCGACCCTAGGTCCCAATTTCCCTCTTCTCTTTCCTCTCTCCGTCGCTGGTGGGAGGGGCTGCCTGGTAGAACTTTCTCTGCCTTTCAGCAGCCGGGGACCCACCAGCGACCCCCCGAGGACGAGAAAGAGCTGATCCGCCGGGCCATCCAAAAGGAGCTGAAGATCAAGGAGGGTGTGGAGAACCTGAGGCGGGTGGCCACCGACAGGCGCCACCAGGGCCACGTGCAGCAGCTGCTGCGGGCATCGAACCGCCGCCTGGAGCAGCTGCACGGGGAGCTGCAGGCGCTGCACGCGCACATCCTGCTGCCCAGCCCCGAGCCCAGCCCGGCTGGTGAGTGAGGTGAGGGGGAAGCGGACCCTGCAGGGCAGGAGGCACCGGGCCCAGCTGCCTGCTGGGCCTGCCCCGGGCCAGGGTGTGGCCCCAGGCAGGCGCCCTGACCCCTGGGAGCCTTTCCAGGTGGGTTGCCCCCAGCTGATGCCCCTCCGGAGGCGAGAAGGGGAGCAGAGAGGTAGGCCCTGGGTGAGGGGCTCATGCGCCGACACCCCCTGTGCCCAGGACCTGTGGCTTCTGGACCCCAGCCATGGGCAGAGCAGCCGAGAGCTCGGCACCTGGAGGCTTTACAGCGGCAGCTGCAGGTGGAGCTGAAAGTCAAGCAAGGTGCCGAGAACATGATCCACACGTGTGCCAGCGGCACCCCCAAGGTAAGGCGCGCAGACACCGGGGAGGGGGGGGGTGGTGGTGGGGGGTGCGGTTCTAAGCCCTGTTCTGATCAGAAAGTGACCCAGCCCAGGAAAGGGGGCACAGGCCCGACCTGTAGGGGAGCCTCAGCTCTCAGCACGGTGAGGGCAGCTTGGCGCTAAGGTGAGCATCCAGTCTTCCGTCCTGTCTGCGAGGGAAGGCATGGCCTAGCCCAGCCTGGGGCCGGAGGGAGACGTCGTTCCTCCCGACCTGATGGCCCTGCCCTGCTCTGGTCTGATGGGGGGTGGGGGACGGGGGCTCCAATGCCCGCTGTGATGGAGCAGATGCTGTGTCCCCCCTAGGAAAGGAAGATCCTGGTGGCCGCCCAGCAGATGCTGCGAGACAGCCAGCTGAAGGTGTCCTTGCTGCGCATGAAGATCAGCAGCTTGGAGGCCGGCGCGGCCCCTGAGCCAGGTATGGCGGGAGCAGCTGGCCAGCGGGAGGGGACGGAGGGGGGTGTTCGGGGTGGGCCCAAGCAGGTGGGCTCCAACCAGGGGCCTCCTGGGCAGGTCCTGAGCTGCTGGCGGAGGAGCTACGGCACCGACTGCGGGTGGAAGCGGCGGTGGCGGAGGGCGCCAAGAACGTGGTGAAGCTGCTGGGCAGCCGGAGGACGCAGGACCGCAAGGCGCTGGCCGAGGTCAGGCCGTGGCCCCTGCTCGTACAGCTCCCCTCCAGGGTGCCCGCACCCACGGCGGCTCGCCCACAGGCGGGGGTGGGGTGGGGCGTGGCCATGGGAAGCAGGTCCACACCTCACAGGGGGCGGGGCTCCAGCTCCCCAGCCTGCGGTGCCCACCTTCCACCCTCTCTGGCAGGCCCAGGCCCAGCTCCAGGAGTCCTCCCAGAAGCTGGACCTCCTGCGGCTGGCTTTGGAGCACCTCCTGGAGGCGCTGCCTCCTGCACACCCGCTGCGTGGCAGCGTGGCCCGGGAACTGCGGACCACCGTGCCCGGGCACTCTCCGCCCTTGGGGACCCTCGTGAAGCCCACTACCCTGACAGGTAGCCAGGAGCCCCGGCCCCTTCAGAGCTCGTTCTTTTCGGGGCGAGGGGAAAGAACTTCAGAGAAGAGCTCAAAACCTCACCCTCCTCCCCAACTCACCATGTTACCTTGGTCAATGACCAGCCCCTCTTGGAAGCTCTGTTACTCCTTCTGCACAACGGGGCTAAGGACGCCGATTGCAGAGAGTGGGCCCTGTGCCCAGCCCAGACACCACCAGCACTTCTAGCCTAGCTGCTCTTTAAATCGGTAACCAGAATATGGTTAAAATGCCAGGGCGGGGGGACGCAGAGTCCAGGAGCCTCGTTCCCCGCCCTGGGCAGCGTGGACCATTGGAAAAGTCATCTTTTTTCTCAGCCTAGCTGTGAGCATAGACCACCAAGCCCTGAGCTTCCCCTGCCATCCCCGGTGTTGGGGGCAGTGGGAACTGTGAGCGGAGCTGAGACAGGCAAGGCCCAGTCAGAGGTGGAAGGAGGTGGTGCCTGACCCTGGTCTTGAAGGACCAGCCCGCGACCTCTAGGTAGACAAGCTGGGAAAGGGAGAAGGGGGACTGTGTTTTAAAAAAGCCAAGAATTCAGCTTTGGGATGAGGGGGGGGACACCCCATAGCCTGACTTCCTGGCTAAACTTCCCGTTCCCCGTCTCCCGCAGGCCTTCTCTCCACCCTGGGTACCTGCCTTTGTTGATAAGTCTTTCTGAATGGAGCCCCCAGACCTGGGCCCCCCCAAGGATGTTCTTGGGCCCAGCGCATATGCTCAGAAGCTCCTGCTTCCTGCCGCTTCTCAGAGGCAGAGCTAGAATGACCCTGAACAGGAGCCCACACTGTGTGTGCTCATTGAGGGAGGAGGCGCACAGCCGGGATCATCCCTGTGGGGGAGATGGGGCGACGGAGGCCCAGGGAGGAAGGGGCACAGGGAGCCAGGCCCCGAGCCCTGAGCACCTCATGCTGTACTGTGGTGGTGTGTGGCCTGGATGCCGGCTGAGCCTCCTGCCTGTGTGACCCTGCCGTCCCTGATGCATGGAGGATACTAGACAACCTGTCCCCAGCACAGCGGGTCAAGGCCCATGCAGGTGGCCCTGGACTCTGATGTGTCCAGGAGAAGCTGCCATTCCTGGGCCCCTTGGGGTGGATGGAGGAACAGAGGTGGACGGACCTCACCTGCTCCTGTGCCCCCTCCACCCCCCACCCCCACCCCAGGGACGCTGCACGTCCGCCTTCTGGGCTGCGAGCAGCTGCTGACAGCGGTGCCTGGCCGCTCTCCCGTGGCTGCGCTGGCGGGGAGCCCCTCCGAGAGCTGGCTTTGGACCAGGGCCAAGCAGCAGCGCGGTGGGGGCGAGCTGAGCAGTGAGTGGGGTGCTGTGGAGAATTGCGGGGCGGGGCAGGGCCGGGCAGCAAGGAGCCACCTGCAGCCTGCCCTGAGCCCTTGCCCCTGGTCTTGCAGGCGAGGCGCTGGCAGTGCTGAAGGTCGACAACCGTGTGGTGGGCCAGACGGGCTGGGGGCCAGTGGCCAAGCAGTCCTGGGACCAGACCTTTGTCATCCCCCTGGAGCAGGTAAAGCTGGCCCCGCAGCGGCAGAAGACTGCCCCTCCTGTGATCTCCCATCCCTAACCTGGGTCTTTCCGCATCAGGCCCGGGAGCTGGAGATTGGGGTGCACTGGCGGGACTGGCGGCAGCTGTGCGGCGTGGCCTTCCTGAGGTTGGAGGACTTTCTGGACAATGCCTGTCACCAGCTCTCCCTCAGCCTGGTGCCCCAGGGACTGCTCTTCACCCAGGTGCTCAGCACCTCCCGCCCTCCCACCTTGCCACCCAGGGCCCTCCCCTCCCCTCCCGTAAGCCAGAAGAGCCTTTGGGACTGTGACCCACCATGCCGAGGTGTGGCGATGAAGGTCTGGAGGGAGGTGACCTCCCAGAGGCAGGGTTCCTGGCCCGCTCCAGGCACTTGCCTCCCTGCCCAGCCACCCCTGACAAGGCCTCTTCTGCCTCAGTGTCCCCACTGGCACAAAGGAAGGCATAGCCTCCCTCCCACCCCGGGCCCCTGGCTCCTGTGTTCATTCGTTGGCATTAGGACTCAGACTGGGCCGTGGGAGGGGGAGGAGGAGATACCCGGGGGGGGGGGGGGGTCAGTTAGGATGGGGAGGACTGGTTCTAGCCCTGGCCCCACCCCGACAGGTGACCTTCTGTGACCCTGTCATTGAGAGAAGACCTCGGCTGCAGAGGCAGAAGCGCCTTTTCTCCAAACGCAGAGGTACGGAGCTGGGGGGCAGGGCTGGGCGGAGCCTCCGGGGGTCCCCCGGGCCTGAGCACTCCCTCCCCCTTTGGTCCCAGGCCAGAACTTCCTGAGGGCTTCCCAGATGAACCTCAGCGTGGTGGCCTGGGCACGCTTGGTCATGAACCTGCTGCCCCCCTGCAACACCCCCAGCACCATCAGCCCCCCGAGAGGCTGCGCCCAGACCCCAACCCCACCCCGCGGCGCCACCTCGCCCGTCTCCCCCAGGTGAGGACCTTCCTTGCCCCCAATGACATGCTTGCCCGTGGCACCCGCCTCTTCCAAGTTATGTCGTGTCTGTCAGTCCACTCCACTGTTCCTCTGTCTGTTTGTCCTGCCAGCCACATGCCCGTTCCTCCCTGCAGCATTTTCCCTCCGAGGAAAGCCCCCTTGGGAGAAGAGGCCCCACCCAAGCCCCCGCGCATCCACCTGCCTCGGGAGCCCACTCCTGAGGAGACTCCGGTGAGGGTGGGCCGGGGCCGGGGCCGGGGCCACACAGAAGGGGCTGGGGACGGAGCCCGGTCGGTCAGGTACTGAGCCCTGTGCTCTCACAGCGCACCAAGAGGCCTCACATGGAGCCCAGGACAGGCCTCGGGTCGTCTCTGCCAGCCTCACCCGCCAGGTACCCCCGTGGAGACATTCATCCCCTCCTCGAGTGTTTGTGTGGCCTTCCTTTGTCACCCCGTCGGCGCCCGGCAGATCACTGGCTTGGGGTCCGGGGCTCCCCCACTGAGTGGCCCTGGAACTAACTCCCAGCCACGGTGCCAGGTGCCAGGGTTGTGCTGTCCTGGGGCCAGCCCCTCTCCTGCAGTCACCCCTGGGGCGAGGCTCCACTTGGGGCCCAGCCCTTGTCTTTGGGGTCTCCCGTGCCCTCTGTCTTTCAGGAAACCCCCTCGGCTTCAGGACTTCCGCTGCCTGGCTGTACTGGGCCGAGGGCACTTTGGAAAGGTAGAGGGCTAAGGAGGGGTGGGTGGTGAGGGAGGTGGGGGGCTCAGCCGAGCTCCGAGCACTGTCCGTCTGAGCCCACCTCTCTGCCCTCAGGTCCTGCTGGTCCAGTTCAAGCTGACAGGGAAATACTACGCTGTCAAAGCACTGAAGAAGCAGGAGGTGCTGAGTCGGGACGAGATAGAGAGGTATGCAGCCAGAGGGCCTGCCCAGCACCTGGGCTCAGAGCTCCCCTGAAGGCCAGGGCTGTGGGCCCCCGAGGGGGCGGGCTTGGGAGAGGTGACCCTGCCTCTTCTCTCGCCAATCCTGTTTTCTTTTCTGTGCACTGGGCTCCTTGGGGGATGTGTGCACCCCAATAGATCAGTGTTATCCCTTCCCCGCCTGGCCCTGTGTCTGAGGACCCAGCGGGTCAGGGTGTCCTGTGGGTGGCAGCATGGCCCAAGGAGCGCGTCCTTTCCTCTGAGCCCCACAACCTGCCCCGCAGCCTGTACTGTGAGAGGCGGATCCTGGAGACCGTGGGCCGCAGCGGGCACCCCTTCCTGCTCTCCCTCCTGGCCTGCTTCCAGACGGCCGGCCACGCCTGCTTCGTGACCGAGTTTGCACCTGGAGGAGACCTCATGGTGCAGATCCACGAGGATGTCTTCCCAGAGCCCCACGCCCGGTGCGTCCCCGCCGTTCCTGCTGCCGCCTTCCACCCTGCTTCCTGCACGCCGCCGTGTCCGGAGCCCGAAGTGGGAGAGGCCTGGGGTCTGACCCCGACCGTCTCCAGCCTTTGCAGCATTTCTGACCCCGGGCCTCAATTCATGCCACTGTGAACTGGGCCGGTTGTGCCTGTTCTGTGAGTTCTGACTGTGCGTCTGGCCATCGTCTCAGTTCCACACGCTTATTATGTAGGTGAAAGTGGCGTCAGGCCAGGGCCCGGCACAGGGACCCACGCCCTTGTAAAAGTGCCCCCCCTCATCCTGAACGCTCTGTCACGTGCCCCCCACCCCCCTCTCCCCCAGGTTCTACGTGGCCTGTGTGGTCCTGGGACTGCAGTTCCTCCACGAAAAGAAGATCATTTACAGGTAACTTTGGGAGTGAGTGCAGGGTCCCTGGTGGCCTAGTGGTCATGCAGCGGGCTGCCGACCGTGACAGCAGCAGTTCGAAGCCGGTGGCTGCTCCAGGGAAGACAGACGAGGCTTTCTGCCCCCATAAAGTCGCTGTCTCAGAACACCCCAGGGGCAGCCTCACCCTGAACTGTAGCATTTCTAAGGGTTGGCATTGATTCCATGACAGTTTGGGTTTGGGTTTGAGTGAGCTTGGGGGTGACTGCTGACACCCCCGGCCCCGGCTGCCCTGTGATGTGTTCCCCTGCCCTCAGAGACCTGAAGTTGGACAACCTCCTGTTGGACGCCCAGGGTTTCCTGAAGATTGCAGACTTTGGGCTTTGCAAGGAAGGTGGGTGGCCATGCCCAGCCTCGTGCTCCCAGCGTGGGCGGGCGGCCAGTGGGGCAGCGGCATCATCTTGGCTGTGTCCTCCCACGGATGTCTTGGTCACCCCGATTGCCATTCTAATAGTCGGCGTGTTGGCGGACCCTTCCCAGCCCGGGGCTCTTAGAAACCCAACCTGACCTGTGCTGGGCAGAAGAACAGCCTGTGGGCAGGGCAGGGCAGGGCAGTGCCAGGTGTGACTGTGACCATGGCCCTTGGCGGCCGTGGCTGGTGGTTCACACAACCAGAGGCCACGGACTAGTGTGTGACAGGCAGCGGGGTGGATGTGGACTGCAGGGATCGGCTATGGGGACCGGACGAGTACCTTCTGCGGCACCCCGGAGTTCCTGGCTCCCGAGGTGCTGACCCAGGAGGCCTACACGCGGGCGGTGGACTGGTGGGGCCTAGGAGTGCTGCTTTATGAGATGCTGGTGGGCGAGGTGAGTGGGTGTGTGTGTGTGGGTGTGGGGGGGGGGGTGGCTGGCGTTGCCACGGTCTGCAGCCCAGACGGATGGGGGGTGACCACCGCACCCTGCTGAGCCCCCATCTCCTCAGTGCCCATTCCCAGGGGACACTGAAGAGGAGGTGTTTGACTGCATCGTCAACAAGGATGCGCCCTACCCCCGCTTCCTGTCCGTGCAGGCACTTGAGCTCATTCAGAAGGTGAGCTTGGTTGGGGCCAGGGAGAGGCCAGGGGCAGCTCTGAACCCACGAGAGGAGAGAGAGAGAAAGACAGAGAGAAACAGAAAGAGAGAGAGAGAGAGAGAGAGAGAGAGAGAGGCAGGCCGGCCTCGGCCCACTGCTCTCAGCCGCATGGTCCTCTCTTCCAGCTCCTCCAGAAGTGCCCGGAGAGGCGCCTGGGGGCGGGCCCGCAGGATGCAGCGGAGATCAAGACCCAGCCTTTCTTCAGGGTGAGGGGCTGGGGCGGCCGGTGTGGGAGGCGTGGGGGCGAACCCTGCGGCTGCGCACCTGTCTTAGGATCCTGGCCCCTTGTCCACAGGCCACCAACTGGCAGGGCCTGCTGGCCCGCACCGTGCAGCCCCCCTTCGTGCCCACCCTCTGTGGCCCCGCAGACCTGCGCTACTTTGAGGGAGAGTTCACAGGGCTGCCGCCCACGCTGACGCCCCCTGACCCTCGGAGCCCACTCACCGCCCGTCAACAGGCTGCCTTCCGGGACTTTGACTTTGTATCGGAGCACTTCCTGGCACCCTGAGGGTCCCCTTCCTGTGAGCCCTGCCCGGTCTTGGAGGTGGGGTGGGGGTGGGGCAGGGTGGTCTGTTCAGGGTCCGGGGGTCACTTCCTTCCCCTGCCCCCTCCTCTGCCTCCCAACAAGATGGATCGGAACAGCAGTGCCAAAGGAGCGGCTTGGTTTATTTTCTCAACACTTACTTTATATATTATGAAACTGGAAAAACCACACTGGGCCGTACCCAGCTTGGGCATGGAGATAGAAGTCAGGGGTCTCTTTGACCCCCCCGCACCTTCACCTTCTTTCTGGTCTTCTCCCTCTCCTTCCTCCCGAGGGAGGGCCGCGGGAGGTGGGGGGGGCGGGGCAGGGGTTCTGCCCCTTGGCTGCGCCGAGGTCTGAGAGAAAGTGGGCAGGCAAGAGGGCCATGCCCTCTGGGGGGCAGGCACGCTTGGTGTGGGCCCGCGGGTTTTAGGCACTCGATGGGGGCTGTCTCCAGCAGCCCTAGACCGTCTGGCAGATCCCTTCTGCCTGTTCCTCCTCCTCGGCCCCGAGGATCTCCCAGGAGCCCGACGGCCAGCCGCAGAAGAAGTGGGCCAGGTTTCGGATCAGTCCGCGGTCGAAGGGGTTGCCAGCGCGCCGGCGGAGGTAGGCGATGCGGTGAGAGGCCATGAACTCCCACGTAGTGGTGTTGCTGGCCACCAGGTAGAGGTGCCAGGCCAGGAGCAGGCCGGCCACCATGGAGAAGAAACCCAGCAGCAGGAAGGTGGCACACAGGAGCCCGTTGGAGCGCAGCCACAGCCCCCAGGGCTGGAAGAAGCGGAGGCCGGACCTGCAGGACAGGGGGGACACACACCTCTCTCTGCTGAGTCTGGGGCGGGGCTGGGTGAGCAGGCCTTGTGGCAGAGGGCCTGAGACCCTCAGCTAAGGGGCCCTGGCCCCCGCCCCCCTTCACCACTTCCCAGCCCCCTGCCCCGCGGGGCCTACCATGCCAGGTACAGGGCCCACAGGAGCACGGCCAGCTGCAGCGCCAGGTAGATCACGAAGATCGGATGGTTGCGCTGCCCCACGCAGTTCTCTATCCAGGGGCAGTGGTGGTCATAGCGGCGGACGCAGCGGCGGCACTCTGGGCAGTGCCGCGTCCTCAGGGGCTGCTGTGGGCACCGAGGGAGCCTGGCTCAGCACTGCGGCCTGGTGGATCCGGCAGGAGGGGAGGGGCGCGGGCCAGGGGGTCCCAGGTCTGATTCTGGGAGGCCTTCCTGGAGGAGTCTTGAGTCAGGCCGGCCCTTGGCCCTGGAGAACTGGGTTCGACTCAGCCCGCCCACCAGGGCCCGCAGCACACCCACCAGCACCAGGCAGTATCTGCAGCGCCGGAGAGTCACCGCCTGGGGGACCATGGCCACGTGCTCCTCTCTGGGCGCCTCCTGTAAAGTGGGGGACATAAGACAAGGTCCCCTTGGGGGGCTAGCTTAGCTGGGTGTGGGCAGCTTTGGGGCCTGTCCCTTAGGGGTGAGGTGGGCCCAGCAGGTGTGACGTTGCCGTTAGATTCCCAGCTTCAGCACAGAGTACTGGGCACAGAGAGCCAGTGGTGATGGGGGTCTTGGGCCCCCTTTTCTCGGGACGGGGGGTCCGGGCTCGCAGGGAGTGTTACCTGGGGCTGGGGCTGCATGTTCACGTAACCAGGGTCCATGAGGGACACAGCCAGGTAGAGTAGCAGGGTGCCCAGCACGAGGAGGAGGAAGGTGAGGGGCAGGAGCAGCAGCCCTTGCTCTTCCCACTGACGCAGCTCTGGGGAGGCCAGAGGGGGAGGTTGAGGCTGGGCGGGACTGCTGGCCGGGAAGGGGAAGGCGCGCCTTGCCGAGCAGAGGCCTGCAGCTAGGGTTTGAAGGTGTGGCCCAGCAGGAAGAAGGAAGATGGGGCCCAGCAGAAAAAAAGAGTTCTCCATCTGGAGGGTCATAGGGTAAAGTGACCAGATTTTAAGCGGGACACCATTGACCGGGGGTGAGTACGGGTGTGGGGGGTGGATTTCTTGATGAAAAATTTGTTCTTATATGGAGCAACAAAAATGTTCATAGAACGCAAAAATAGTCTTGTAATATATTTATTTTAATCTTAAAAGGCCGCGGGACGTCTGGTCACTTTATCATAGGGGCCCACGGTGGCC
>PVJH01038113.1:0-17394 GCA_004026705.1 Nesogale talazaci | reverse complement strand
ACATCAGGCAGTATACGATATGACGAAACAGTAATAATTTATAAAGTATTGAGGATTGGTGGGGAAGGAGCAAGGATGGAGGGGAAAGAATGAGAAGCTGCTGTCAAGGGCTTAAGTGGAAAAGCAGATGTTTGGAGAATGACGGCAGCAGACGTGAAGCTGCTTGGCACAATATGTGTATGTATTATGAAAAAGGCTTTATGAGCCCCCAATAAAATGATTTAAAAAAGAGTAATTACAGTTTCACTATGTTAAATATTCTAATCTGTGAAGAGGTCATGAATAGTTTTCATCATTGTTAGTAGTGGAAGATTAAAAACTTATGGTCAAAGAAAGGACAAGATAATCTCCTCATTAGTGTTTGTCACCATTGTACTGGAGGTTCTGGCCAAAGCTATTAGTCAAGGTAATAAAGTCATCAAGATTAGAAGGAAAGAAAAATTATAGTTTTATTTATAGATGACATACAATACATATATATTTTGCATGTAATTATTCAAAATATATTGTGGCCAGCTCTATGATGAGATTTTGTGAAGCAGCCAACCAGTTGTGGGA
Source organism: Nesogale talazaci (assembly GCA_004026705.1). Classification (NCBI taxonomy): domain Eukaryota; kingdom Metazoa; phylum Chordata; class Mammalia; order Afrosoricida; family Tenrecidae; genus Nesogale; species Nesogale talazaci. Next base: position 16,836 of record PVJH01038113.1, on the reverse strand, counting down.
AGAACAGAATACCACCTCCTTTATCTTGATACTATTGAGGAGTCATTTGGCCACACTTGGATTCATTCAACTGTGCATCCACCCCTTGGTGGTCTTCCTGCTTCATTTTCATGCTTTTTCATCAGTCTCTGCAGTTACACAAGTCAGGGAAGCCTCTAACTTACATCTTACCGACAGACCTATAGCAGACAGGACATACCCACTTTTATAATCCTGTGAGCCCTTTCTTGATATAAAAATATCTTTCTGTATGCATACTCATCTAGGTGTCACTGATTTTGCTTCTCTAGAGCATTCAGCTTAACACACTACCCGACGCAACCTTCAGATATAATGCACTCCCAATGCAGATTTCTAAAAAATCATTTTATTGGGGGCTCATACAACTCATCACAATCCATACATTTATTCATTGTAGGCAAAGCACATTTGTACATTTGTTGCCATCATTCTCAAAGCATTTGCTTTTTACTTAAGTCCTTGGTATTAGCTACTCATATTTCCCCTCCTCTCTTCCTCTACCCTCATAAACCGTTGATAATTTATAAATTATTATTATTTTGTCATATTGTACATTGTCTGATGTCTCCCTTCACTCACTTCCCTGTTGTCCATACCCAGGGAGGAGGTTATATGTAGATCCTTGTAATCAGTTTCCCTTTTCTACTCTACCTTCCCGCCACCCTCCCGATATTGACACTCTCACCACTGGTCCTGAAGGGATCATTTGTCCTGACTCCCCATGTTTCTGGTTCCTGTCTGTACCAGTGTACATCCTCTGGTCTCGCCAGATTTGTAAGGTAAAATTGGCATCATGATGGGGGTGGGGGTGGGGGCGGAGAAGCATTGAAGAACTAGAGGAAAGTTGGATATTCCATTGCCAATCCAGATTTTTAAGGAGATGTATAAACATCACCAACCTTATATGGAAAAGAAAACAACCCTTTGTTTTGCACTACTGTAAGAAGAACAACAAAGTAGGTAGACTTCCCACTTTCTGATTGCAAAACTCAGTAGAGAGCTAGTCAAAATAGCCCTGTCTGGTATGGAAGCATAAATGGAAAAGAACTGAGAACCCAAAGTAAATTACATGGCAAGGATTTGAAAACCTCGAACTAAGACCTAAAGTAAAACATAGAACTATAAACACAATAAATGGAAGAATAAGGACAAGTTTAGAGGCTCTAATATATTGCAAACACATTACCAAACAAAGTCACAAACAACAGAAGATAAACTAGATCTCCTAAAATTTAGGCAATATACATAAAATATTTTACCAAAAGAGTTAAAAGGGAATATGCAGAGCTGTAAATCATTTTTGGCAGTGCACTTCTGAAATTGATTGAAACACATCAAGAAAAAGAATTTAATACAATGGGTTCTTATGACACGACCCTCCCTACTGGATGCTCATCCTCATGAAGAGATCACTGAGAATAAGGATGCTCTAGCATGGTATGGTGAAAAAGCTACATGTTGCCTGGCTACCAGGAGGAAGAGCTTCTGGGGTTTCAACCTTCAGTCTTCAGACAAGCAGCCCTTGAGTGAGGCATAAGCTAAGTTCACACGGAAGAAGCACATCAGCCTATGTGATGCAAGACTATTAAAATCCAAATCTGAAGGAGGGAATGGTATAAGAACTTAAATTGTGAGACTAGGGATGACATTGCAAGCTCAAAATCCCTGACATGGACTAAGTCTCTGGTGAACCTTCGTTGAAGGAGGTGAATTGTCTTGTTATCAGCCAGCACTGTAGGACATTCAGTGCTGAATTTACATTCAGGACAGACATAGTTAACACGTTACATCTTTTGATTTCCCTTTAGGGAAATACATGTGATTTAACCTCTGGTGACTCCTCTTTGAGGTAGACCAGCCATTTGGAGAGCCTTGCTCTCATGAAGAATGCATTGGTGAGTAGATGGTGGCAGGTGCAGTTAGGTTAAAATGTAACTATCATTTGATCACCCTTGTGATCCATTTTTAATTTGTTCTAGTTTTTAAATATTTTCTGCTTTGCTTTCAATTGCAGATTTTCTGTTTTACTTTGTTACTGTTTCTAATTTTGAGGTTTAAAAAATTCTTTTCTGTAAATGAAATCTAGAAGAGTCAAATTTTTTGAAAAGGTAATTGAGTTAATGATTTCTTATGGGTAAGACAGGGGAGGTTGGGTAGAAATGGGGAACTAATAAAGAGTATATCATTATAAATGAGGGAGAGTAGAGATTGGTGACCCAAAGTCCATCAATAGGTGAAATGACATCCCCTTACAGAGGGGTCACAGGGAGGAGGTGAGCCAGTCAAGGTACAATGTAATAGCAATGAAATATGCAACTTTCCTCTAGTTCTTAAATGTTTCCTCCCACCCACTATCATGATCCAAATTCTATCTTACAAATCCAGCTAGACCAGGGGATGTACACTGGTACAGATAGGAGCCGGAAACATGGGTAATTCAGGACAGATGATCCCTTCAGGACCAGTGGTGAGAGTGGTGATATCAGGAGGGTGGAGGGAAGGTGGAGTAGAAAGGGGAAACCAATTTCAGGGATATATACATATAACATATATATATATATATATATATATACATATAACCCCCTCCCTAAGGTATGGACAACAGGGAAGTGGATGTAGGGACACATTGGGCAGTGTACGATATGACAAAATAATGATAATTTGTAAATTATTAAGTGTTCATGGGGGATGGAGGGGGGAACATGGGAAGCTGATACTGGGGGCCTAAGTGAAGGGAGGATGTTTCACGAATGATGATGGCAGCAAATGTGCAAATGTGGACTGCATAAAATTGATGTATGTATTGATTATGCTGAGTTGGATGAGTCCCTAATAAAATGATCTAAAAAAAGTAAATATCTAGAAAAGATTGAAGGCCACATATGTACAAACATGCCTGATTCAATTGATGTATGGATTGTAATAAGAGTTGTACGAGTATAAGAATTAAAATGTTCTAAAATTGATTATGGTGATAATTGTACAACTCTTCTTAATATGACTGACTATTGCATGATTTGTGAATTATAGGCCAATAAAACCTTTAAACAATAAAAGTGAGTGAAAGACATGAACAGCGATTTCAGTAAAGAAGGCATTCAAGTAGCCAACAAACGTCTGCCCTTGTTTTTTTAAATTCTTATAATAGCTACTTGAGACATGCAAATGAAAGCAACGCGATCTCACCTCAGCTCATCATTAACAGCAAAGTTAAAAGTAAACCCAACAGAGAAGGCAGCAAAAATACTTGCAAAGGTGCAGAGGCACTACAACCCTTAGACACGACTGTTGGGACTGTACAGAGGCAGCCACTCTTGTAAGTGGCATGGTCTTTGCTCAAAAAGTTAGAGACAGGTACTATAAGACCTAGCAATTCCTCCACTCAGTACATGTCCTAGAGCTATCAGAGCGATGGCACAGATAGATCTATGCACACTCATGTTCATTGTCACGCTATTCACAATAGATGAAAACAACCTAAATGCCCATCAATGGACGAACAGAAACACAAACTGGTAAATATGCACAATGTAATACTATGCAATGTGAAAGACGATTAGTGAGTCTGAGAAACTCCTCAAAATATACATAAACCCAGAGGACATTATGCTAAGTGAAACTGGTCAAGCCAAAAGGACTTATAAATACTATAGGAGACCACTATGATCAGAGCAAAAAATAGGTTTTCATATGAGAAGTATTCTTTGATGTCTACCAGGGTGGAAGACAGATGGAAGACAGAAACCTCATGGGTTAGTGGGTAGACAAGTGATAACTTGGGCAACGGGGAGGGGATGTACAATAAGAGGAATGTTCAGACAAAATCATGGAGACAGGAAGACACTGGTAGATTTGCAAGTAAAGACAAGCGAATTTTGTGATATACATACACCATCCTGTGTAGAGGTGATTTACTAGCAGATGCTTAGACATGCAGGGTGAACAGAGGTGACAGTATACTCAGAATATTTTTTGGCTTGACACGAGATAAGTATATACAATGGGGTGCCAGAAAAACCCTCTGAATTGCACTGGACGAGAGTAGAGCTTTCTTAGTACATATTTTTTCCTGCTAGGTGAGCATCCAGCAACCTTGCTCTGAGTTGGTGCACTCAGTGGCATCACCTTGGAAGGTTCTCTTTGGTCACAGTAAATTTTTTCATGAAAATTTCGCTTGAACATTGTTCTTTGTGATGGCTGATTTAAGAATAGCATGCAGTTGTGAATTTTTTATTTTTTTCATTGCTCAGGAAAAATGCAGAAACTGATGTTGAACGCAGCTTACAAGTACAGTGCTATGAAAAAAACTCAAGTGTATGCTAACTCACCCAAGGGGAGGGTATTGTTCATATTTCCACAGGGAAAGGGACCAGACTTCAACCTAGTGCTCCAAGATGTGAATGCAATATACCGGCATGAAGCAGGGAACCGGTAGAGAGGTCTGAGGGGCAGGCCCCAATTCCCACTACATGGACAGCCACCCCTCCCCGCAGAAGAATTTACTTCAGAGGACAGCACTGAAGCTAAAGATCAGGGAGAGGGACAGTTCCGATCAGAGCACACAGGAGCAAATGAACAGAAAGAAGAGAGACTGGAGCATATCCTGGCCCACCAAGCCTTGAAGATGATATCCCTGCTCAGAGCAGCCAAGGCAGAGAGAGAATCATATGGTTGGCCCCACTATGAGACACAACATCCTTCACTGAGCCATGGCCCTGGATCCAGGGAGACAACACTGGAAAAACCAGTGTGGGATTGGTGCCCGATCTGACCCTCCCACATAGAGGCAAAAACTAAGGCTGTGCAACAGAACAGCAAAGGGAGCGGAACTAGGAAGTCCCGAGGGAATACCAAAAATAAACTTTGGGGACAGGGCATGGCACTCCATCAGACTCAGGAAACACTCCTAAAGGTCAACAAATAGACCTTGAACTATTTACAGCCTTTTCTTTTTCTTTTCATTGGTTTATTATTTTGTTTTCTTTTATTACTTTGTTTTGCTCTGTCTTGATTTTTGTGCATATTATTATCACTGCAGGTCTATCTAGATAATATAGGTGAGAAAAACAATCTGGAGGAGAAAAAAACCAGACCGGTGGATTCCGGGGGACATGGGAGAGGGGATGTGGGTGTTAACAAACGTAGGGACAAAGTAACAACAAGTGATATAAAATCAGTGGCGAGAAGGGCGTAAGAGTGTTGGCAGGGCTTGATCAAGGGCAATGTAACCATGAGGAATTACATTGGGTATTGAAACCCAAATGAAGGCTGAGCATGACAGTGGGAGAAGAGGAAAGTACAAAGATATAGAGGAAAGAAATAGGAGACAAAGGGCATTTGTACAGGTCTAAATACAGACATTCACATATGTAAATGTATATGATAATGGGAAATAGATCTATGTACATATATATAGGTTTAGTATTAAGATAGCAGATAAACTGGCATTCCATGATGCTCACCTTCCTGACATCTCTGAAGACAAAGCGGGCGCATAAACAAGTGTGGTGAAGAAAGTTGATGGTGCCCTGCTTTCAAAAGGTAGAGCATCGGGCTGAGCCCCGGTGGCGTAAATGGTTGAGTGCGGGACTGCGGCCCGTAGGCTTGGCAGTTCAAATCCAGCGGTGGCTCTCAGGAGCAGCCCTGGGTAGCGCCCATGAGCACCAACCACCAGAGGCAGTGATGTCCACAAAATTTAAAAAAAAAAAGAAAAGGGTAGACCATCTTAGGTCTTAAAGGCTTGAAGATTAACAAGTGCCCATCTAGCTCAGAAGCAACAAAGCCCACATGGAAGAAGCACATCAGCTTGTGTGACCACGAGGTGTCAATGGGATCAGGCATCAGGCATCAAAGTACAAAAAAAATCATCATATTGTGAATGAGGGGGAGTACATAGTGGGGGCCCAAAGCCCTTTGTAGGCAACTGGACATCCACTTACAGAAGGGTCATGAAGAGGAGACAGCCAGTCAGGGTTTTGCATAGCAATGATGAAACATACAACTTTCCTCTAATTCCTAAATGCTTCCTCTTCCCCCACTATCACGATCCCAATTCTACCTTACAAATACGGCTAGACCAGAGGATGTACACTGGTACAGATAGGAACTGGAAACGTGGAGAATTCATGACCAATGAACCCCTCAGGACAAGTGGTGAGAGTGGTGATACTGGGAGAGTGGAGGGAAGGTGGGGTAGAAAGGGGAAACCAATCACAAGGATATCCATACAATCCCCTCCCTGGGGGACAGACAACAGAAAAGTGGGTGAAAGGAGATGTCAGACATTGTAAGACATGACAAAATAATAATTTATAAAATTTCAAGGACTTGTGAGGAAGGGGGGCAGAGAGGGAGGGGTAAAAGTGAGGAGTAGATACCAAAGGCTCAAGTAGAAAGCAAACCTTTTGAGAATGATGAGGACAGCAAATGTACAAATGTACAAATGTGCTTGACACAATGGATGGATATATGGCTTGTGATATGAGTTTTATGAGCCCCCCCCAAAAAATGATTTAAGAAATAAAATACAACCTTGTCAAGCTGTCAAAAAAACCAACAACCCCAAACTCAAGTGTATGAGTGGTTTTCAAGTTTCAAAAAATATGAAATGTCAATTGATGAAAAACCTCATTCTGGATGTCTGTCGACTACCCAGATGGACAAAAATACCAACTCGTAGCTCATTGTTGTCAATTTTATTCCTTTATGTCTAAAGAAGTCCATGTATGCAACCAGCATTAAAAAGGACATGTGCTATGAACAAGTCATTGGTCTTTCAAAATTCTACTATGTGATCTTTAGCTTTTGTTCTATCCCCCAGACCATGTTTCCAACTGCTGGTCTTTCCTCTTTGTTTTTGCGTTATTGTCACCAATAATCACTAATGCATCTTTAAAAAAGTCTTATTGAGACACACTCACATATCATAGAATGTAATAGTTCAATAATGTCAAGAAGAGTTGTGCAATCATTACCACAATTAATCTCAGAACATTTTCTTCTTTTTCGTATTCATTTTGTTAACGTCTCATTTCCCCCAAATCTCTCTTGCCACAGCCCTAAGTAATTACTGATCCAATCACTGTATTTCATATACAGAAAATCATAGAAAGCACATACAGCAACCAACCAAAACAAACCAAAGCATCTGGATCACATGTCTGATCAATTTCAGACAGAAAAAGTTGGTATATTTCCTCAATTTATGCGTTACAGGTTTTAGTGGTTGGTGTATAAAGTTGGATAATACTTGTATTAACTGGATTTCATTGTAGGCTTATGGACATTATCCCATCATATTTAGTATTGTACTTCAAGAATAATCTTGAAATGTTCTTTTTGATGATGAATGTGATGTCATTCCTCTTGAATTTGTCCTTACCACATATGAAACCATATGATTGATAAACAATGGCTAGTAGCCATCTGTTATATCTAATTAGTGCTATGATTTCAATTTTTATGCATTCCTTTCTGAGAGGTTGAGACAGAGGCGCAGGAAGGAGTCAGAGCTCTGTTAGGGATGAAACACACATATATTGGCTTTATTGTAGTGAGTGAAGGACTTTGAGAAGAGAAGGGACAGCAAAGAAAGAGATAGACAGTAGCATCTTGAGCTCCTGGGTAGTCCCGAGGCCAAGAGTTAGGCCAGGGAAGCCAAGCCCAGTATAGGGGTTTGAGCTACAGGCACGTGGGCTGATGAAAGAAAGGGGAGGTTTCTTGTGCTGTGTTTGCAAGTTTCGGGTTGGGAGGTGACCTGTGAGCAAATCATCTTTTTCCAAACTTGTTTCCTGGAATGTTAGAGGAAGGAGTTCTGTGCCTTGCCCAGTAGAGGCTATGCCCTACCAGGGGAGATCAGCTCTATGAGATGCCAGAGGCAGGGCTTACAAAGTTCAGCAAGTTGTTCATCTCCTTCTTGTGAGGCTGGTGCAAAGGGATGCAAGGGGGCTGCCTGGTCCAGGGGGCTGCCTGATTCGACACTGGCCCATACACTTTCCATTTCTTTTTACTTTAAATAATTTTACTGGGGGTTCATACAATGCTTGTCACAATTCAAACATACATATATTGTGCCAAGCACCTGCACACATTTGCTGCCTTCATCATTCTCAAACCGTTTGTGTTCTACGTGAGTCCTTGACATCAGCTCTTAATCATCTCCCCTCTCTCCCCTTCTCTAATGACCCCTTGATAATTTATAAATATTATTTTGTCATATCTACACTGTCCAACATCTCCCTTCACCCATTTCTCTGCTGTCCAACTTCCGGAGAGGAGATTATATGTAGATCCTTGTAATCGGCTCCTCCTTTCTAACCTACCTTTCCTCCACCCTTCCAGTTTCTCTACTCTCTCTACTGGTCCTGAAGCATTCATTTGTCCTGAATTTCCAGCTTCCATCTGTACCAGTGTATCTCTTCCAGTCTAGTTGGATTTGTAAGGTAGAATTGGGATCACGATACTTCGGGGAAGAAAGAAGCCTTTAAGAACTTGAGGAAAGGTGAATGCTTCATCATTACTTCACTGCACCCAGACTTACCTGTCTCCTTCCTGTGACACTAGTAAAGGGACAAACAATTGCCCATAAATGAGCGTTGGGTTCCCACACTGCACTCCCCCTCATTCGTAGTGATGTGATTCTAGTTTCTTGATGCTTGATACCTGCTCCCTTTGGCCCCTTATGATCACACAGGCTGGTGTGCTTCTTTCACGTGGGCTTTGCTGCCTCTGTGCTAGATGGCCTTTTCTTTACTTTCAAGTCTTTAAGACTCCAGACACTTTATGATTTGGTAGCTGGGCCCCATCAGTTTTCTCCACCACATTTGCTTATGCACCCATTTGTCTTCAGCGATTGTATTGGGAGAGTGACCACACAATAATATGATTTTTGTTCTTTGATGCCTGATACCTGATTCCTTCCACACCTCATGGTCACACAGACCGATGTGCTTCTTCCTCCATTCCATTTCTTGTTTTATTTTATTCATTTTATTTTGTATCCAATTTTCCTAGATTCACACTTTGTCCATTCCACTTTCCTATTAATGGATGTTTATAGCTATTTTCATCTGAAGCCATGCTCCACCAGCACATGAAGTTCTAGCCACACCATTCTTGTCCACTCTTTTTTTTTTTTTTTTGGCATCACTGCCCTGGTGGGAGTAGGAGGCCCAGCCTTGCTCCTGGAGAGCCGCTGCTGGATTTGAACTGCCAACCCTGTGGGCCGCAGTCCCGCACTCAACCTCTATGCCACCGGGGCTCAGCCCCCCTTGTCCCCTCTTATTTGAGGAGGCAGTCTTCCCCATTCATATTTTGAGCACCTTGTTGAGGGGCTCATCTTCTGGAATGTTATCTGACAAGATGTGGCTGATATTCCTAAGGTTTTTCAGTGGCTAATCTTGCAGAAGTGAACAACCTCTTCCTTTATCATACTCTGTTTCTAGCCTGGAGCGTCCCTGAAACCTGTTAACCTTGCTGGTATTTCAAATAATAGAAATCTAGCTCGCAGCATTCCAAACAGTTTGAGAGACTGATATGAAATGGTAGATAAAGGAATTTAAAGAAGCCAAAAGATAGAAATCAATCTTTAAATTGGCCTAGAAGAATGGTTCCATTCCTATCCAGAAACCTGAGGCTACATTGCTACTGTGTTGTATGAGTCCAAGTACAGCAACTCTGGACAGTTCCAGCTTTCTTAGCTGTGATGCCTCTGATCATTAAGGAACTTTGTGGAAGAGGGGCTGTGGCGGGGCACAACAGAGTAAGAGCCAGTTGCAAAAGGCGAGCTGTCGAGACTATGGTTGCGTTCTGCTACATCACTACTGAACATTAAAACCACATGTAGGGCTGAGCCCCGGTGGCGTAGTGGTTGTGCGCGGGACTGCGGCCCACTGGGTTGGAGGTTCAAATCCAGCAGCCAGGCTGGGCCTCCTACTCCCACCACCAGAGGGCAGTGATGCCCACAAAACAAAAGCCATGTGTAGGTATCATCTGCTAGGGTGGTCATGAGATCGCCATATGTTCACCATACAAAAACAAAACAAAATCGTTGTACACCATTGTGTGGAGACTCCAGGCTGCCCTGCCATCTCCCAGAATGTCATGTTGTAAGGGATCCCTTAATAAAGGATGTCACTGTCCCAGGGCTGCTGGCCTCATTGATTCTTTCAGCCCTCTTTTTTGTTGGGAGCAAATTTACAGTTACTTACTTCTGTGCAGACATGGTATGAAACATGTGTCTATCCTGGAAACCCAATGCCCACTCTGACTCACTTGAAGTCCCCCTTTGCTTCTGAAGGACCAGACACACCAGGAATTGCCTTCCTCTGTGGAGAAGCATGGCAGGTAAAAGTCCTATGTAGGCACTTACTGCCCGTGTTGTGGAGAACGAGGCCATTAGTTCTTCCATGTCCCACTTTCCTAGGGAAAGTGTTCTTTTCATAGCGGTGTTGACAAGAAGCAAACAGCCGGGAATAGTGCATGCTACAGAGTAAGACTGTGTGGCCCCGCTAGAAGGGGCAAATGGTTAAGTGCTTGCTACAACCAGCAGAGAAGTCCGCTCCAACCCCTTGAGTAGCTTCAGGGAGAAAGGCCTGGTTACCTGTTTCATAAGAATTTCAACTGTGGGAACATGATAGAACTGATGAACGCTTCTTCGAAAGTTTGATAGAATTCATCAGTAAGGTCAAGTGAGGTTGGATTTGTTGTTGTTGTTGTTGGCTTATAGTGGATTTTACTGATCAATTTCTTCTTTTGTAGGGTGTCTGTCAGATGATCTGCTCAATCATTGTTTAGCTGAGTAATATTTTTTTCTAGAAAAAACATTCTGTTTTCAAATGTACAGAGAGGTGGTTTCTCAAGGAACTCTGTCCTTTCACAACTTCTGTGTGATCATGGGGTTCAGAGTATATTTCAGCCTCGGATTGCTCACATTTCATCTTCTAGTTTCCTCTTCAGTCTATCTCACACCACTTCCATAGCTGTGCTACGTCTGCTCCCAGGAAGTGCTGGTTAGGGGAAAGGGAGACCAACTGTACTCTGAAGACTCTTTAAGAGCAGGTTAGATTGTGTGAGCAGGATGCTATAATATGTTTAGAAACAAATCCTGATGGTGCTGCATAAAGGGGGAATCTGGTATGAACTTCCAGAACAGAGAGTTTCTTGATATGAGAGAAATCTTCACCGATAAGGACTTCTTGTCATACCAGTAGTTCTGGAAATGGGTTTTAGGGTCCCTGGATTTGCTCTGGTCCCATCTACTTTCAAAGAGAAGTGTCCAAATGGCTGTGCCAGTGTTGGACAGTGACATAAAGCTGTCCTATACTTGGACATAGCAGGTTAAAATTTCTCTCATACCACTTCTTGAGATGGACAGGATACCCACTGTATTAAAAACAACCATGAATGAATAAAATTATTACCAATCCACAACAATAATGGATACTAACTAGGTGTTTCACAGGAGGAAAATGATGATTTAATAAGTGGCAAAACTACCAGTGGTTTCTAAGGAGAAAATGTCTTGCACAAATGTGACACACAAGCAGCTGACTGGTGAAATGATGTGGAATGCAGATAGTAAGGCCTAGTACTGTAACCATTTTCATGTTACACAAGAAGGAAGAGCTCTAAGCCTTAGCAAAATGAGCACTGAATCGAATGGGCCATTCATAGCAAACCCAAGTGCATAATACAAAGAACAAGTTTTCTAAAGCTTTTCTTATCAGTGCAATGTATGACTTGTGAAATTGGTCTGATTTAAATGGCTTATGACTGGCTGGTGTGAAGAAAAGACCAGCAGTCATGTTTGGTAAGGAGCCTTATGATAGTTTTCTAAACAAAGAGCATGGACATTAATGTATACTTTTTGAAATTAAAATAATATTATTGGTGGCTCTTATAGCTTTTACCACAGTTCATCCATCCATCCATCCATCCATCCATCCATCCTGTCAAGCACATTTGTACATATGTTGCTATCATTATTTTCAAAATATTTTCTTTCTACTTGAGCTCATTTCCCCCCTCCCCAACCCTCTCTCCTTCATGGACCCTTGATAATTTATAAATTTATTTTTTCATGTCTTACACCAACCACTGTCTCCCTCCACTCTCTTTCCCCCCCCCCACCTTCCCCTTACTCTCCTGAAATGATTTACTTTTAAAATATTTTTTTTTGTACAGGAAATCTCACTTTTTGAAGTGTAATCAAGAGAAGAAGAAGAAAAATCTTATAGTTTACAAAAGATGATTTTTGTTATAGTGGTTTTTAAAAATTGAGTGTTTCAAATACTCCCTCAATGCAAGAACACTATGTTCTATCAAACTGGCATTCCATGATACTCACCTTCCTGAGATGATTGCTGAAGACAAAGCAGGTGCAGAAAGCTGGTGGTGCCCAGCTATCAAAAGCTATATTATCTGGGGTCTTAAAGGCTTGAAGATAGGCTCTCTAACTCAGAAGCAAAAAAGCCCACATGGATCGTGAGGTGTCAATAGAATCAGACATCAGTCATCAAAGAACAAAAATTCAAATGGGTGGATGGGCAAGATACCCAAAACAATACAATTGTTTTGTTATCAAAATAATAACAAATGAATAAAATTATTACCAATCCACAATGGTAATGGATACTAACTAGGTGTTTCACATGAGGAAAATGATGATTTAATAATTTAATAATTCTTTGTGAATGAGGGGGAGTGCGGAGTGGAGACACAAAACCCATCTCTAGGCAACTGGGCATCCCCTTACAGAAGGGTTTCGGGGAGTCAGGGTGCAGTATAGAACAATGAAACATACAACTTTCCTCTAGTTTTTTAATGCTTTCTGTCCCCCATTATCATGACCCAAACGCTACCTTACAAATCCATCTTGACCAGAGCATGTACAGTGGTACAGATCAGAGCTGGAAACACAGGGAATCTAGGAAAGACAAACCCCTCAGGACCAATAATGAGAGTTGCAATACCAGGAGGGGAAGTGGAAGGTGGGGTAGAAAGGGGAACCGATTACAAGTATACATGTAGCCCCCTCCCTGGGGAATGGACAACAGAAAAGTGGGTGAAAGGAGACATTGGTCAGTGTAAGACATGACAAAATAGTAATAATTTATAAGTTAACAAGGGTTGGGGAAGGAGGGGAAAAATGAGGAACTGATGCTAAGGGCTCAAGTAGAAAGAAAATGTTTTGAGAATGATGATGGCGGGCTAAGCCCCGGTGGCATAGTGGTTGTTCATGGGACTGCGGCCCACTGGGTTGGAGGTTCAAATCCAGCAGCAAGGCTGGGCCTCCTACTCCCACTACCTGAGGGCAATGATGCCCCCAAAACAAAAAACAACAACAAAAAAAGAGAATGATGATGGCAACAAATATACAAATATTCTTGACACAATGGATATATGTGTGTGTATATCTGTATATGTACATCTATATATGTATCTTGTATGAGCGCCCAATAAAATGATTTGAAAGAAGAAAATTGAATGCTAATGCATGGTGGATTAGTAACTCATGGTCAAGCTATAATCAATTACAGAGCTAGAAGAATGTAAAAGAGGGTGATTTTCGCTGTGATTCCAGAAACTGTGCTTGTTCTCCAGGACTGGGATCAATATGTCCTACATCCCTAGATAGCCAGTCACCATCATGGTGCAATGAGTGGAAATTCATAAGCTGTGATAAGACAAGATAGACAAAGGTATTTGTGTCACACGGGTGTATGAGGGAGCCCCCACTGGAATTGCTTGATTGCAAATCAGAGGCACGATCATACAGGTAAATGCCGGGAACATGGACCATGGTCACCCATGACCTGGTGCATAAATGGCTCACTGATGAACTCAGAAGAGGTCTTGGTGCCAGTGACCCAGCAGTCACTGGAGAAGATCATGGGTGCCACATGAAAGAAAGAGGTTTTTATAAAAGAGCAATTGTATATTGAGGAAACATCCCAGCCCAGTCCAGATCAAGTCCATATCTCTGATATTAGCCCACATGTGTGATAGCAGTCTATAAGTTCCTCTTCAGATTCATGCAACACATGCAATGAAACTGAATGCAGGAAGCCCACAGACCAGGGGGCGGGAAGTCTTGTGGATCCAGTGATGGTAGAGGCATCTCTGCACTGGTGAGTGACTCCACAGGACCTCCCACTCCTGAGCGCTGACTCCACCAGTGTAGACCCATGTGGACTGTCAGTAGGAATGTCTCCGCAGGGACTGTGTGTGTCCCACCTCCAGGGGGAAGACAGGAGTCTCCAGAACCCTCAGAAGGCCATGCCCATGGAGGCCTCACTGGCTATGACCTGACCGACAGGCTAGACTCCACCCTTTCACAAGTTAAGAGATTATGTAACTGCCACACCCTCCTCCCCAAGAGCTGCCAAATTGCCAGAAAATGACGGATAGGCCGGTCCTGTCCTGTGTGTCTAAGCTCTGGAGTGCGCAAAGCCAGGTTCCCAGTGGGGATCACATCACACACACTACCACCGGCATTGAGAAGGGTCACCCATGGCACCTGCCGCAGCCCCCACCCACCCATGGGAAACTTCAGCTTCCTGGGGTCCACCTGCTTACAGCAGCCACATGGAGTTTAACGCTGACATTTCAGGGTGGTTTTCCTCTATGCCTGTGGGTTTAGTGTCTGTATTTCTTGTAACCACAACTTTGATACAGAGTGTCTTGATCTGACCTTATGGAGATGCTGCCTCTACTTTTGATCGCAGCTCATGACTTCACCCCCGGGCGGCAACTGTCCCCAGCAAATGAGCAAGCCTGACTGCAGCACGAGTGGACATGGCCCGTGTGGCAATGCCCCGCCCCTGTAGCAGACCCCCTGGGACACACGCACACACTCATACACACACACACACTGTAAAGGAGCCATCATAGTGGAGTAAGAGAAACCCCCACTCAGTAATATTGAAGGAGAAAAATCAATATTCAAAGAAGTGCTTTTTGTGAAATGGACACATATGAGTAAATAAAAACAATCATTTCAATGTGTTTGAAAACCTGTGTGTATTAATGTGTGTGCATAAGTAAAGAGACTAGATACAGGTATGTGCTTCTTATTTTTCTTTTATTATTAATCTTTATTGGGGGGCTCTTACTAATTTTATGACAATTCATCATCAAATTGTATCAAGCACATATGTTGCCATTGCTTCTAATTGAGCCCTGCATGTCCTTCTTTAATAAAGCATGTGCTTCTTTAATTAAGCTAAGATAAAATAAATTACTATCAGATTCGTAGCCCTACCTACCTTGGATTCATTTGTGGAAAAGGTCTGAGGGCAGAGTGATAACATGCAACAAATAATATATTTCCAAAGCAGAAGTGATAATCTGTTTCTGTTAAGTATTGTTCTTTTTGAGTCTACATACTGCATAGTATTATACTTCACATATGTTTCAAATATATATATATATATATATATATATATATATATATATATATATATGAGCTAAAACTTAGAAAGACTCCAAAGATCGTGTTGTGTCCTATCTAAAGACTGACAGGAACCAAGATACGCTGTAGCATGAATGAAGACAGAGAGCAATGTGAAGAAAGAGCTATTCAATTTCTGGAAAAGAAGTTGCCTCTTCAGGTCTACTTCTGTATGTGTGATTATACATATACTCAGCCCCTCCGTCCCTCCCCCAAATGGAGAGATTATAAAAATGTGATTTCTCACTTTGGACACCTGATGACACCAAAGGATGGACTTTCGATGATATTTTTTTCATTACAAGTCAGGTTATTTTCAATAGTGAAAACTTGTATATTGTGAGAGACAGAAAGATTTCTTTAAAAAAATCATCATATTGGGAGCTCACACAACTCTTATCACAATCAATACATACATCTATTGTATGCAAATCACAGTTGTACATTTGTTACCATCATAATTCTCGAAATATCTGCCTCTACTTAAGCCCCTGGTATCAGCTCCTCATATTTCCCCTTCCTCCAGACAGAAAGATTTTGATCACTGAAAGAGAACATCACAGATGGTACAAATTTCATATGAACAAAATTTCTTCCAAAATGTTTTGGAAATAAGATGGCAACATAATTCACATATACATGATACAAATGATACAACTGATGTACAGAATGGTATTAGAGCTGTAAGAGCCCCTAATAAAATAATTAAATAACAAAACAAAGCCAAAATATTTTGGAAATGATGGCAACATAGGTACAAGTGTGCTTAACACAATGAAATGATGCATTGTTATGAGATTTGTAAGAGTCTCCCAATAAAATGGTTAATAATAATAATAATAGTAATAATTTCTTCTTGATTCTTAGAGCTGTAGAGATATTCTTGATGGATACCTGTAAGTGACCAGAAATACATCCGTGAGGTCCGCAGAGCTACTCCTGACGTATCCGTTGTTTGAACTCACCACAGCTACATGAAGAATGCTAGGCATGATGCTCAAGTGACAGGCCACGCTGGAGGACCCCCTTCCCTGAGGTACGCCATCACCTTCCTCCCCACATTGCTCCACCGGGAACCTCACACTGGGGCATTCTAGGGACTTTTCTGAAGTGAGCCTGGAGTCTGCTACTTGGGAAGACAACTTTTGAGAAGAAATGGACCAAACATTTCAGAAAGGAAGCTCTCCACAGCCAGGCCTGATTGGTCAGGGGTCGTCAAGTGGGTTCCGACCTACAGGGAATCTGCCCGCAGCAGAAGGAGCCATGCCCTGTCCTATGCCCTTCTCCTTGATGGATGTTCCTGTTTTTGAGCCCATTGTGGCAACCATGAAGCCAGTCCATCTCATGGAAGGCCTTCTGCTTTT
>PVJH01038112.1:0-17402 GCA_004026705.1 Nesogale talazaci | reverse complement strand
GGACCTCCTACTCCCACCACCTGAGGGCAGTGATGCCTAAAAATAAAAAATAAATAAATAAATAAAAAAAAAAAATGCCAACAACCAGAGGCAGTGATGCCCACAAAAAAAAAAAAAAAAATGCCAGCAACAATGCCAAAATGCAACAGAGATAACCCCCTGTATGGGGAAAAAAAATAGCTATATTAAAAACCAGATCAAACATAATGAATCAAAAGGGAGATCAGATGACAAGTTTTTCACCATTCAAGTCAGCTTTACTTTAATCTTTTTTTTTTTTTAAATATGTATCAAGTACTTTATTATTATTTTTTTTGGGGGGGGGGGGGGCATCACTGCTCTCCGGCGGTGGGAGTAGGAGGCCCAGCCCCACTGCTGGACTTGAACCTCCGTCCCAGTGGGCCGCAGTCCCGCGCACAACCACTACGCCACCGGGGCTCAGCCCTACTTTAATTTTATAGCCATTTCTCCAACACTATCTGATCACTAGGTTATTCCCACCCCTCCATTACGGCTAGAGGGAAATCACCAGTGGTTTATTCCCTGTGTGGATCCACAAATATATGTTGGGCTTCTGCTGTCATCCAGAGCCTTCTGCTCACTGGAAGCTCACAATTTAAGCTCTGATACTAGTATCTTTTGTGGATTTGTATTATGTAATTTGCAATCCTTGGATCACAGATTGAAAACAAGCCTTTATAACACCAGACACTATTGTCTCTGCCTCTGGTTCACCTTAAAGACATTTGTTATTTTGTAGTAGAGAATCTTAACATCTGCCTGGAACATAAAGACTTTCGTTTATGGTGTCATTGATTTAGTCCTTGGTAATCATTTTTAAACACTTTGTAGAAGGGGAGGTTGAGTAAGTGTAGCTTAACTACAAATTATATTACATGGATTATTGACTCGTACAAAATGAATCCCTACATAACTGGACACTAGTTACACAAACAAGGGGAGTTGATGGTCAGGCAAAACTTGGAATAAATAGTATCCATTGGTAATATCAGACAAATCTGCCGAAATAATACATATCTCATCACACCAAGTAGGCTATTGAAGTAGTAAGTAAATGTTATCCCTCCTACTGATGGTTCAATACTCTTAGTATACTGTCTTCTGTTTCTTAACATTCCTTATAGTTTCTGTCTTAAGTCCTCGGGTTACAGTTGTGTTTAAGATAGAGCCTAGTTCACCTAGTGGGGTTTCCACATCTCATCCTTCTGGTGTGGCCTCTGCAGCATGTTTATGCCTTGAAGATCCCGGGTTCCATGTCTTAGTATCCAGTGGCACATGACTTGGGCCCACAGCGGGTGTATGGAAATTCATACCAGTGTGACCTATTAGGAGCATATACTCCTCCCCTCCCCCCATCCCTTAGGGTCCTTAAAAGTACTTTTTTTCCTCCCCCCTCCTGCCAGAAAGTTAGCCCTCCCCCTTTTTCTAAGAATAGACTTGTTTCAGATGTGTATGCTTCCTTTTCCCCTCATGACTCAATTTTCCCATCAATATCCCTCATCATTCTGGTAGAAATGTCTGCCAGTCTAGCGGGACCTCACCACACCGCAAAGTTATTCTTGAGCGTTCCATTTTCTGAAATAACGCTTTACAGTTACTTTCTTAGATTGATTTTAGCAGCCTATGATATAATCCATATTTCTCTGGGTGCAACTACATGTGTATCATTAAGAGTTAGAGTTTTTCAGCTTCCATATACTGAGGCACGTTTGCATGGAAGATACCTTCCATTTTTAATCACCTCAGAAATCCTATGTATCATGGACAAGGCCATTGTGTTATATAATTTGTTGTATAATTGTTTCATTAAAATAAAAGTCTAATGAGCTTTTCTGTCAATAATAATTCTAATTGTTTTGCACTTTTAATATCCTATGAAATCACTTTCCTAAAAATAACTTAATTTCTTAAGTTATGGAAACAAATTAGCTGCAGATATTTGATTCCAGGTTTGGTAAGAGGCCTGGTGGCATAGTGATTTTGCCTTGGGCTGCTACCTTCAAAGTAAGCAGTTCAAAAAACACCAGTCAGCTCTGCAGAAAAAAGATAAAACTTTCTATTCCCGTGAAAAGTCATGGTCTTTGCTGCACAGGTCAGTGCTACTATGTTCTCTAGGGTCATTCTGAGTTGACATTGACCCAGTGGCAGTTAGTTTGTTTTTTGGGTAGTCTGAGAAAGTCAGACCACTTTGTCTCTTGAGAACTACTGAAAAAGCTGGAGAAATATACTGTATATACTTGAGTATAAGCTGACCCAAATATCAGCCAAGACATCTAATTTTACCACACCAAAAAAAAAAAATAGCATTAAAAATGTGCTGAAAAACTCCACGAATATATACAGTATATATAATAAAAATTCTTGGGCTGAGCCCCAGTGGCGTAGTGGTTGTGCGCGGAACTGCGGCCCACTGGGTTGGAGGTTCAAATCCAGCAGCAAGGCTGGGCCTCCTACTCCTACCACCAGATGGCAGTGATGCCTCAAAAACCAAAAATAAATAAATAAATTCTTAAGTTAGAACTAAAATACAAAGTATCTAGCTAAAATTAAAGATGAGAGCTCAGAAGTGTCACCTTGTAATCTCATTTGACCTGAGCACATTTGCTGATGCAAAACTGACATTTCTAAGATCCATCATCTGGTAGTCAGCCTAACTCTAAAGCCTGTACAAGGTGGGGCACAGAAAGTCTTTAAAAAAATTTTCCCATCCTCTTCTGTAAGGAATCTCAAAGGATTTCACCTTCAGATTAAAAGTGTACTGGAAATTACTCACCCCTCTTCAGGATTTGCATGTTAATTGTGAGTTGGAGAACTCCTGGGTGGTATTTTTGTAGGAGGTCGGGAAGAGAATTTGGAAATGTAACAACCTTCCAAACTAAACAAACCCTCCCCACCCCCAAATCCCACTGCCATTGACTCAATTCCAACTCCTAGTGACCCTACGTAGGACCTCTGCACCTTAATCTTTGCAGGAACTAACTGCCTCATCTTTTGTGTAGAGGGACTGGTAGATTTGAACTGCTAACCTTGAGATTAGCAGTGGAATGCCAAAGGCACAGTGCCACTAGGGCTCCCTGCTTCCTGTGCTGCCATGTAATTACCCTCTTTATTTTCAGCATCTAGTCACTTCTTTTTAAAAAAAAAAATTCAAATATTTGATTAGGGGATCTTACAGCTCTTATCACAATCCATACACACATCCATTGTGTCAAGCACCTTGCTACATATGTTGCGGTCATTGATTTCAAAATATTGTTTTGCTACTTGAGTACTTGATCTCAGCTCATTTCTTCCCTCCCCCCCTTCTTCATGAGCCCTTGCTAATTTATGAATTATTCCCCCCCTTTTTTTAATGTCTTAGACTGACCACTGTTTCCTTCCACCTACTTTTCTGTTGTTCTTCCCCTTCCCCTTCTGGTAACTCTGCTCTCATTGAGGGATTTCTCTGCCCTGCTTCCCCATGTTGCGAGCTCTTGTTTCTACCTGTATACTTGCTCTGGTCTAGCCAGATTTGTAAGGTAGAATTGGGGTCATAATAGGCAGCGGAGGGCGGGGGGAGCATTAAGAACTAGAGGGAGGTTGTATGTTTTGTTGGTGTTATGCTGTACCCCTGACTCTCTCTCTCGTCTCTTCCTTGCGGCTCTTCTGTGAGGGGCTGTCCAATTGTTTACAGATGGGCCTTGGGTCTCCACTCTGCCTTCTCCCTCATTCACATCGATAATAGTTTTTGATCTGGATGTTTGATGCCTGATACCTGAGCCCATCAACACCTCATGATTACATAGACTGATGTGCTTCCTCTGTGTGGGCTTTATTGCTTCTCAGCTAGAATGTCGCTTGTTTAGCTTAAAGCCTTTAAGATCCCAAGCTCTATATCTTTAGCTAGCCAGACACCATCAACTTTCTTCACCACATTTGCTTATGCATTCATTTTGTCTTTAGTGATTGTGTCAGGAAGGTGGGCATCACAGAATGTCAAGTTATTAGATCAAAGTGTTCTTGCATTGTGGGGGTACTTGAATAGAGACTCATTAATACTACTTTAATACTTAACATATAAATAGGTGGGCTTAGATCTGTTTTCATGTACATATATATTTACATAAGTACAGTCCTGTATTTAGACCTCTATAAATGTCCTTTGGCTCCTAGTTCTTTCCTTTTACTTTTCTTTTGTCCCACTATCATGTTTTTGTTGTTGTTTTTATTTTGTTGTTTCATTTTGCTCTGTTTTGTGTTTATGCTTAGTTTTTATATGTCTATTTAGATAAGATAGACAGGATAGACAATTTGGGGGAGAAAACAACAAGACCAACAGTTTCAGGGGGATACACAGGAGAAGGGAAGTCGGGAAAGAAAGGTGGGAGCCAACAAACCCAGAGACCAGGGAACAGTAAGTGACCTAAAATCAATGGCAGGGAGGGCATAGGATATCTGGAAGGGCTTCATCAAGTGAAATGTAGCCAAGAGGAATTACTGAAACTTGAATGAAGGTCGAACATGAGAGTGGGACAGGCCTTTTCAGTGGTAGTTTTTGCCCTTCTTCTGTTCTGCGACATGAATTAACTTGTTTGTAAACTGTACCCCTATGGTAGGAAGGCATTAACCTGATCTCTCAGGTCTTTTTTATCTTGACTCCATTTTTCATCTTCCAGAAGTTTGTTGGCATTCCTCATTTGGTCTTTTCCCCCTCTTGCTTCCTTTACTTTTGTTTGTTTGTGGTATTTTAATTATTTTTCTTGTAAAAGTTTCTGAAAGACCAGAATTTTAAACAGAATTCTATACTTTTAACCAGTAGTTCCACATTAACTATATTGTTTAAGCATTTCTGTAAGAATTGTTTAAGCATTTCTGTAAGAAAAAATTTGAGTCAAAAGATAAAAACACTTAAACTCTTTGATAATTCCAAACACCACTCTAGAAAAGGCTTGTTTATAGTTTCTTCTTGGCATAGCGTGATCGTCCCTTTAATAGCATTTTAGTCTTTTTGAAAATAGAATGATCCTAAATACAATTCCTCCCCCCAACATTGTATGTTATAATTTTTTTTTTGGGGGGGGGGCATCACTGCCCTCAGGTGGTGGGAGTAGGAGGCCCAGCCTTTGCTCCGTGGAGCTGGAATCGAACCTCCATCCCAGTGGGCCACAGTCCTGCGCACAACCACTATGCCACCGGGGCTCAGCACTGTATGTTATAATTTTTTAAAGACTAAAAAGCGTTTACTTTTCTGTATTTTTCATTTTATATTTAATCTCAACTAGCATATGTGAAATAATATTCATGCATCTTTAGTTTTTATCACAAAATTGACCTTTGTTCTTGTTTCTCTGTTAGCTGAGGGTCTTTTTGTTGTACAGTGTATTTATGTGCCAGTTAAAGGGAGATGGGTTTCTTTGTATTTGATGGTTATGACTAAATTGTGCATCAAACATAATCAGCACTATGTGTATATGTACTTGGGGTAAAATATGTTTATTACTTTTCTGGAGAAGAAAACAACTAGTCTTCTTTCCTACTGAATTCTTGAGGTGTTTAAATTGGAGGCTTGCCCATTGAGTCTATTTTCCATCCAATCTTGCCAAAATAATTGTTTTGGCATTTTTCAGACGGGTTCTTCTCATTCTTTTTGGGACACTCAAATACTTTTTCATTTGAACTAGGAGATTTAAATTTGACTTGTGCCAAGAAACCGAGAAGATATTGCTTTATATTCTTGTACTTGATTCATCTTAATTTACATGGTAATAGATAATGGTACTTTTGGTTGTCAGTCTAGTTGTCCATGGTATGAATCAGTGACTTTAAATATAGGAAATGCTTTGTCTCAGGATATAGGAGACTTGTGTGACCTCAGTGGTTAAGTGCTCAGCTGCTAATCAAAGTGGCTGGAGTTGGAGCCCAGCAACGGCTCTCCTGGGGGAAGGGTACAGCGACCTGTGGCCATTGGGTTCCATTGGGTTCCATTTGTTTTGGGTGTCAGCCTGCAGTTAAAAGGGAAAATGAAAAGAAAGAGCTGACCAATTTTTTAAGAGTTTAAGTTAACAAAAGGAGCCTTAGTAATGTAATGGGCGGCACGGTGAATTGCCAACTATAGAGTCAGCAGTTCAAAACCACCAACCACTCAGGGAGAAAAATATCTTTCTTCTCCCATAAAGAAACACGCCCAGGGGGCGGTGCTACTTTGCCCTGTGGAGTCGCTTGAGTAAGAGTCAGCTCGATGGCATTGAGTTTGGTTTGGGTAAGTCAACAAATATTATAGTGGTTTCCGAGGTGTGGTCCCCAGATGAACAGCAGTAGCATCACGTAGGCGCAGTTAGAAATGCAAACTTAGATGAACTCTAGTCTTTATTGGGCCAACTTCAAGGTTAGCAAGTTGTTTTTTGTCTTCGTTGGAATTTGTTGACGCTGTATCCTTTTGAATGTCCAATTTTTAGTTAATGGTGCTGTTCTGTGCCCAAGCACATGATAGTCTTTTATTCTGCTGCATATTATTTCCTTCATTCCGCCTGCATCCTCAAACTGATGAAAATACTTTTTTTTAATGTGAATATTTGATTTTTTTTCTTTGTGCTTTTATTTTATTTTTTAAATCATTTTATTGGGGACTCATCCAACTCAGCATGATCAATATATACATCATTTGTATACAGTCCACAGTTGCACATTTGCTGCCATCATCATTCTCGAAACACCCTCCTTCCACTTAGGTCCCCGGT
Source organism: Nesogale talazaci (assembly GCA_004026705.1). NCBI lineage: Eukaryota > Metazoa > Chordata > Mammalia > Afrosoricida > Tenrecidae > Nesogale > Nesogale talazaci. The sequence continues at coordinate 10,665 of PVJH01038112.1, read as the reverse complement.
ATCAGCTCCCCCTATTTCTCTCTGTCCTTACTCCCCTTCCCCCATGAATCCTTAATAATTTACAAATTATCATTATTTTGTCATTTTGCACACTGTCCGATGTATCCCTTCACCCACTTTCTTGTTGTCCATATCCCAAGGAAGAGGTTATATGTAGATCCCTGCAATGGATTCCCCCGTGAATAATTTGTTTTTAAAAACTACTATGGCAACAACAAAAATACAAAGCAAAGAGCATCTGGATTTCATAGACTGTATTTCCTGTTTACTATGTTGCAATGCTGACGAATGCCCTTGTCTTATTAGCATGCCGGAGGTATGTGACTAACCCAGGATCTCTCCCTTCTTTTTTTCCCCTAGAAACTTGTGGTAGAGAATGTTGATGTACTAACACAAATGAGGACCAGCTTTGACAAACCAGACCAGATGGCTGCACTCTTTAAAAGATTATCTTGTGGGTAACGCATGATACTTTTTGTAAACTTTAAGAAAATCTTAGCATTGAGTAGTTTCCCGTTTGCTCTAATTTTGAAACATAAACATAGGTAGGAAGGTAGAAAAGGTATTCTTTAGCTTATAATGAGCTAAGTCAGAAGAAGTAGAAATTTCCTTGTACTCTATGTCAATACATATGATTTACCTGTTTCACATTCTTTACAGTGCTTGTATTCCAAATATATAATGAATATTACAGTCAATTCTTGAATCCATGAACTTTGGTATGTTTACATTAATTTAAAAGGGAATCATAGGTAACTTACATAACTTTTATTTAAAAGTCAGTTTATAGATACTGTGTGCACTTCAGTGGCAGTATGCTATACTCTGGAAAAACGTGTGTATACTGTGTACTACAATTTACTCCGATAAAGATGCGGAGTCATCCTAGCCCTCCATTTCTTCATGTCCCCTTTGGATTTTAAGAATTTCCTCCAAGATTAAGAAATAACCCAATCCATTTTTTCTTTCTTCTTTCCTCACCTTCCTTCAAATTTAGCTGTTGACAGTGTCTTGAAGAGGATGACAATAATTGGTGTAATTTTATCCTTCCGATCACTGGCACAAGAAGCACTGAGAGATGTAAGAAACATCATAAATACATTCTCAGAGTTACTTGTCAGCTTTACAATTGGTGTGGCATGGTTAAATTGTTCCTTGAAACCAAGCCCATTGCCATCAAGTTGATTCTGGCTTGATAACTCAGTAGGCTAAAGTAGAACTGTGTGTGGGATTCCAAGGTTGTAAATCTTTATGCGTGTAGACTTTGGCCTCCAGCAGAGTGGCTGGTAGTTAGAACTGCTGACTTTTTAATTAGTAACTACATGCCTAACCTTCAGGACTCCTAGTTTAATGTAGTATATAAAAGATACAGTTTTCTGTTTTGGTGCTAAATTTTAGTGCTATAACTTACCTAAATATTTCACTCCTTTTAAATTTTTATTAGTAATAATTAGGGAATTATTTCATCTGAACATTTCTTGATTTGGTATTTAATGCATATCCTGTATGCACATGTCTTAGTACTTTAGAACATCATGTGAAAATGAAAAATAGACAAATAGTTTTTGTGCAAAATAAAGTTAATCAAATGGTAACATTTCAGTGGGGGTCTTCGTGTTAAAGTGATTCTGACCAAGTTCTTATTTATTATCCCGCCTAGGTTTTATCCTACCACATTCCTTTTCTTGTAAGTTCAATTGAGGATTTTAAGGATCACATTCCAAGAGAAACTGACATGAAGGTAAATAATTTCTGTTTGAATTTATTTCTAAAATGAAATATTCACTTATGTTACATAAAAGGTAGTCACATTTAAATTACTATAAAATTTCTATTTTAATGTGGACAGTTAGCTTGCTTGTCTTTGAAAATGCGTATTTGAGAGGTGACCACAAGAATTTGAGAATTCACTCTCCCTTGATCACCTACAACAATGCAATGAGTTGAAAACTGACCTTTTCCTGAAACTGATGATTGTTTGTTGTCATAATGCAGAATGAGAAAAATGTCTTGAAACTGAAAAACACTTAAAGCTATGTATTTATCACAAAAAAGTTGTGACTAGAGCTTGCAAGAACTTATTTCTCCTCGAGAAAGGATTCTGTATTTGCTTATTGCTTGCGGTGGGCTTATAAGATCATAACTACCATGAATAGCAAAAGTCAATTGTACCTTCCTTTTATTCTAATTATCCTAGTAGGTCCGAAAATGGCATCTCACTGTGGTTTTGATTTGTTTTATTTTTCATATGGAAAATGCTATTGAACATCATATCATGATTTGATTTAATAAATCTTTTTTTAGGAAATAGCTCTTCAGATCCTTTGCTCATTTTTAATTGAGTTTTTGTATTTTTATTTTTTAAGTTAAAATTTCTCTATATGTTCTTAATATAAGTCCATTATCAGATAGTTGAACTCATTCTGAGTTCATTTTCTTGGTAGCATCCTTTGAAGTATGGCGTTTTTAATTTTGATGAAATTCACATTATTTTCTTTCTTGTGCTGTCGGTGTCTTAGCTAATCATTGCCTGACCTAATGTCATTCATAATATATTTTTGTTTTATCTTTTATATTATGCATGATCAGTTTTCATTTAATTTTTGTATGTGATGAGAGACAGTGACCACAAACATCTATTTCTAGAACTTAATCCAAGGCATGCACCACTGCACCGAATCAAGTCCAGCTTATGACGAGCTGATTGTACAGGGCAGAACACCCCTGTGGGTTTTCAGACTGTCTCATATTTCTCCCACACCACTTACTATAAGCTATAAAGTTTTATTTTATATTTTATATTGACCTTTTTTTGGGGGGGGGACTATATTACTAGACATAACCAGTTATGTAATTAGCTTTTACCTAAGGCTTGAGCACTCACAATGCTTCAAATACTTGAAATCTATATGTAGTACCAAAAATGACATTAACCATTAGTGATTCCTTTATTAAAGAATTTATGGACTTTATATTGGTTTAGTAGGTTTGGTTTATTTGCATCTACTTAAACTTTAACTTGATTCTTTGTATCCATTCTTCTAAGAAAAAATTATATAATTCTGTTGCAATTTGCCACAAAACATAATACAAAGTTTGTTTTGCTTAACAGTGAGGAGCTACCACCAGCAGCCCATCACAAAACATTACCAGTTGTTGAGTGTAGGTTAGGTATGCTACGGTACCTGCGTTGGACACATTTTTCTTAATTTCCATAGCGTCCTCTTGAGCAGACTATTAATTTAGACAATAAAGTACTTCTTTAACTAAAATGTAATTCTGCGACGTTTGCTGGAATGTTTTTTATCCTGTAATTCTGACCCTTCCCTAGGTTGCAATGAATGTGTATGAGCTATCATCAGCTGCTGGATTACCTTGTGAGATCGATCCGGCTTTGGTGGTAGCACTCTCCTCCCAAAAATCAGGTAAAAGTGCCCCACTTACTCTCTTGAATTCTTGTTACAATTACCAGAGCACACAAGTAAGCGTGGTAGAGGCCCATTTAGCCAAGTGGTTTTAAGCATTGACTTTGGTGGATGGGAAAATTACCAGTGAGGGGAAAGGTTCCTGACACCTGGGGCTTATGTTTCAACTTGGTGATTGTACAGATGGCATTTATCAGGTTAGGTTCACAACTGAAGGGGACCTAAGACCTTCAAGAGAAAAGGAGGAATCATCAGAAAGTAATGGGAAACGGGGGGGAGGGGTTATTTTCTACAAAGTCAAGTGAGGAAGGAATAATCAGCTGTGTGGAGTTACTATATTTTAACAAGATAAATGAAGAAAATAGGTGTAACAATTTTTTAAAGGCTGAAAAGAAAATTATACTAGCTGGGTTGGGGTAAAAATAACTTTTTTGATGGTACAACCACTGTGGAAAACAGTTTGGCAGCTTCCCCCGAGACTTGAAAGCAGTGATGCAGACAGACACGTGTACACTGGTACTCGCCACAGCCCTCTTCACAGTAGCCAGCAAGTGGAACCAGTCTCCCTCTAAGTGGCACTATCTGCCACTTCACTCCTAACAGAAAGGTGAACCTTGTTCTCAGCAGTGAGTCCGTGTGCACCCTGAGCAGTCACGCGGCACCACCTAGCTGCTTCCCTGGGAATCACACTCAGCAGCTCTGCCTCCAGCTGCCATAGCTTTGTAGTCGGTCTGTGAATGCACTGTTGTGTGAGTGTTATTTTTGGCTTTATGTCTTACTTGGTATGATTTGGTCTGGGAACACTCAAAAAACACTTTTCCCTTGCAGATTAATAGTAACTGCTTCTTTGAGTAATGTCATTTGGGCTTAAATATTTCATATGCTGTACTTATGAGTAGTAGAGGAAAACTTGTGTATGCAGAGAAATGAAATATCACTTAGCCATACAGTTAAATGAAGTCATGATAAAAGATAAAACGTAAAATAAGTTACAAAAAAACTAAGTTCATATGATCTCACTTAACCTGAAATAACAAGTATAGGCAGATGTTTAGAAACCAGAATGCAGTAATGATTTTCAGGAATGGAAGAGAGAGAAAAAGAGTAAGTCACTGTTTAGGTTGCGGTTTGTTTCTGTTCATAACATTGGGGAATTTGGCAGTGATTATAGGTGATGGTTTTACAACATTAATGTAATTGGTATTACTGAAAAATGTTGAATTGTCAAATATATATGTTTGGTGTGCTGATGGCAATGTTCCAGTAAGTAGTACCTGAAAAATGGTAAGCTACTTTAATTGGACGAGAAGTACTCAGTCACAAAAATTTTATATTAATCTATAATATTTTATATTTAGAGCTTTTAAAAAATCATCCATTTGAAATTATAGTACCAAATATATTTTAGGTGTTACTGAATTTATCTCTAAAGTAAATAACATTTCATTTGTGCCTAGTCCTCAAATCGCCCCCACTCACTGCAGTAGTGGCATATTTGATTAAAGTCATTAGTTCTCTTTTAAAGCTTAATGTTCTTGTTTCTTCTTTCATAAGATATCATGATTACTTGATTTTCTAGCCTTATATTTGTATAACCAGCCAGATGATTTCTTGTATTCATTTCTTATCTGTTGTGTTGAATAATAGAATATAGCTAAAAATTCAAGGTCACAAGGTAAGGAGTGCCTAACTAACCCACAGAATGAGGATACAGTATAATGGGTATTTTAGAGAGGATTACGTGTTAAAAGATTTTGGACAATGCTCGATATTGTCACTCATGACTGGTTCCTTCTGCCTTCTACACTAGAGAAGCTTGAACTATTGTCCGTTTCCCAAATTTGTATCTTTAAATGGTAATTATTTCAGGGGAGAAAAATGAAGGATTTTTTTTTTTTTTAGAAAATAAATTTTCTGAATTGTAAGTATATTTTCTTGTAAAATGATATAATTATCAGTTTAAGGGTTTTTTTTTGGGGGGGGGGGGTGGCGAGGCACTGCTCTCCGGTGGAGGGAGTAGGAGGCCCAGCCCCACTGCTGGAATTGAACCTCCGTCCCAGTAGGTCGCAGTCCCACGCACAACCACTATGCCACTGGGGCTCAGCCCAAGTTTAAGGTTTTTAGGATCTTAATTTCCTTAATTATTTTCCTTATAATCTTATGCTTAAAAACATCCTTATGATTTTATTAGAAGCCTTTGGAAATATCTAGTTGTACATATTTTCTCATCTTTATAGTTCTCTTAGCCAGCCTTGTGATCAGTTTTGTAGCTACCAAGAAACTAATTTGTACAAAATAGAATCTTGGTTTGTCTGGTTTACATTATTAACTCTTAATTGACCTTGAAGAAATACATTGGCTTTTTTTCTTAAATTTTCTGTCTTAGAAAACATTAGCCCAGAAGAGGAATATAAAATTGCCTGCCTCCTCATGGTCTTTGTGGCAGTGTCTTTGCCAACACTGGCTAGTAATGTGATGTCTCAGTATAGCCCTGCTATAGAAGGTAATCATGGTCTAAGTTGTTTGGGTAATGGGAAAATGGGTCTTGATATGTAGATAATTTTATCTTTATGTAATTCTTGCTCTTTTATCATACATTGTGGTAAAGCTTTTCCAGTTACCAACAGTGTGGCCTTTGGTAGACCATTTCTCTTTCTCTAAGCGCCAGTGAACGGATATCTGAAATGTGCACGGGAGCACGCATGTGGCAGAGCTTGGGGAGGGGCAATTCACTATATATTAAGGATTGAATGAAGTAATATGCTTGTGAAGAAGCTAGGAACTTTATTTATTTAAAATTTCCAAGACATTGTAAAACTAATGTGTGATTTCATTTAGAGGTTTTGAAAATATTTGTTCAATGTAGACATAATAACGTGTTGCTCTCTTGGCCCACTGTTGTTACGTAAAGAGACAAGCTCCACCTTGCACAGTTGGCGTGCTACTGTTCAGGGGGAGAGGAGAGGATTGCAGGTTTTGACCCTAAGCCTGCTTTTAATCATGTCACTGTGTAGATAGATTCTGAGGGCATTATGGGCTTGCCTTCTTATGCATTGTTTGATATTGTGGAATTGCACAAAATTAACAAGCCTTTTTTTCAATTTCTCAGGGCACTGCAACAACATCCATTGCTTGGCCAAAGCCATCAACCAGATTGCAGCTGCTTTGTTTACGATTCACAAAGGGAGCATTGAAGACCGACTTAAAGAATTCCTGGCGGTATGTACAATGAAGTAATAGAGTGCCTTTCCATGATGACTAAAAAACAGAACTATGGGAAATAACAGGTCTTTTTATTCTTACATTTAGTGTCCTTTGATGGCATTATGCCTCTAATGGCTTTCATTTCTTCGGCACATGAATTTAATTCTCTGTTTAACAAACTAATATTAATTGATTGAAAGAGGAACAGGTGAAAGCAGTTCATCATTTTTCCCCCTTGAACTTAGAAGTCTCTTTTTCCTTTCTAAAAACGTGAGCTTTTTCTTTAAGCTGATCGTTGAAGGGCCCAAGGGAATTTCCAAGGGTTTTGAAGAAGGAAAAACTGAGGCAAGAGACAATTGAAGCAAAGAAAGAATGTTCCTTCTAACAATCATAGATCTTACATGTCTGTTTGGAGAAGGATACCAATGGTGACAAACTCAAAAGTCAGAATGCTACTCCCTATCAAAAGAGTAATGCTATTGAGCATCGAGAGCAGTAGTTCCTATTTCAGCATCGTTCCTTCCCTTATCAGTCGGCCACTTTCCTGTACTTCCTGTCAAGGGAAGATGCAGCACAGTATATTGCTTAAGGTGTAAATCTGATTCACTTTGACAGAAATGCTCTCTGATTTGTAAAGGAGATGATTGTATTGAAATAAAGTTTTCCTCAAAGAAAACTGTATTAAGAAAGAGTTATTTTTTAATTATCATTTTTTTTCATATGGCCCTAATGTCTTAATCTCACATTGCTTCACTTAATTTGAACGGTTTGAACTTTTTTCGTTGTTATTTGGACATTAGGAAATATAGTTAATGTAGTATTATATAGAGTAAATTATTTGAATCATTAAAAATAAGAGTTTAAAAATTTAAAACTAAGAAGAATATTTAGTTACATGTATTGTTTTGCTTATATATTCATTAATAGCACTAAATTATTGCTTGAGTATAAAATAACTAAACATTTCATATTTAATTGCGTATTCTCATAGCATTGATTCACTGAACTCTGTTAGAAGTTGCATACTGAAAATGAATTAATATCTAATGAACATTTCGCTTTTTAAAAACACACATTTAAAATATATGTGTATTTTCAAGCTTGCATCCTCCAGTCTGTTGAAAATCGGCCAAGAGACGGATAAAACTACAACAAGAAATAGAGAATCTGTTTATTTACTGTTAGATATGGTAAGTTGTATTTTATTTGTTATTAATAAATAAGCTATTTCTTGGTATTTGAGTGCTTGGATAGCCAAGCTAAAATATTATTTGATCCCTGTGGTTTTTCTGCTCAGACTGTGCCTTTTCTAAAAGTGTCTGAAAAGATTAGCATCACTTATATTTTACCATTATGGTAACAATATAAGAGCACAAGATAAAAGGTGAACATCACATATATCCTGTATGTGAATAGTTCTCTCCACTTATTGAAAGACACTGAGCTTCACATTTTTCTTCTTTTTTTGAGGGGGGGGGAGGGACATCACTGCCCTTTGGTGGTGAGAGTAGGAGGCCCAGCCTTTGCTCCTGTGGAGCTGGAATTGAACCTGCATCCCAATGGGCCGCAGTCCCGCGCACAACCACTACACCACCGGGCTCAGCCCGAGCTTCACATTTTTCATAGGCATTAATTTTAACTCATCATTTTTCAAAGTTTTCTATATTCCGATCTCCATGTAATAGAACTTAAAATTCTCCACGGAGTTAGTTCCTTCTCTCCCACCATGTCTTTTCTCTCATTTAACATGATCTACTGGGCTGAGTCCCGGTGGCGTAGTGGTTATGCGCAGGACTGCAGCCCACTGGGATGGAGGTTCAGTTCCAGCAGCGGCTCCAAAGGAGCAAAGGCTGGGCCTCCTACTCCCACCACCAGAGGGCAGTGATGCCCCCCCCAAAAAACAAAAAACCCATAATCTCCCTTACCTGAAGACATCTGGATTTATCCCAGTAACTCAGCACTTACAGCTTTAATCTTTTTTCTAGCTCTTTCCTGATTATCCTGGCTCACATTAGTCATTCTTTTTGTTTCAAAAACTAGAATTTAAAAGTTATCCATGAAGCTACAGTTCAGTGGTTCTCAAGCATCCTAATGCCGCGATCCTTTAATGAAGTTTCTCATGTTGTGGTGACCCCCCAACGATAACGTTATTTTCTAATTTGGAGGGGGCAGGCATGACTGCCCTCTGGTGGACGTGGGAGCTACCCACTCTTGCTACTGCTGGATTTGAACCGCCAAGCCAGTGAGCTGCAGTCCTGCATTTCAACCACTATGCCACTGGGGCTCAGTCCAACGTTATTTTCATTGCTACTTCATAACTGTAATTTTGCTGCTGTTATGAATCTAGTGACACCCCCCCCTTGTGAAAGAAGGGGTCATTCGACCCCCAAAACTGTTGCTATTGTTGGTCATAGGCGCTCTGGTGATATAATGGGTTATGCATTGAACTACTAACAGTGAAGTCAGTGGTTCGAACTCCCCATTGTCTCTGAGAGAGAAAGATGAGGCTACTTAAACCTATGAAGCGTTAAAGTCTTGGAAACCCAAAAGGACAGTTCTTTGTCCTGTGAGATCTCTTTTAGTGGTTAAAATGAGCATGAGTTTTTGAGGATACAGGTGATATTATAGTGTGTTTTTCTAGCTGATTCTGGAGTTCCCAGCTAGACTTTTGTGTCTAATATTGTTGAAAACCATGGAAGTGTTCAGTGTTTTTTTGTTGATGTGTTTTTTAATTAAAAAGTAACATTTAATTTTATAGTGGAATATACAATGGGGTATTTACAGTTCAGATATTAAAATAAAAGGAAAAGCTTGTGTGTCTAGTAGGAGCATTTTGGAAATTATGGTCCTGAGTTATCAATAAATAGTCCCATTATAAATAACATGAATTTTGGTGCATTTTTAAACTTTTTCAGATTGTGCAGGAATCCCCATTCCTAACAATGGATCTTCTGGAGTCGTGTTTTCCTTACGTCTTGCTGAGAAATGCCTACCATGCTGTCTACAAACAAAGCGTTACATCCTCTGCATAAACTATCCACTGTTGAAAACAAGCACGCATTTTTTGTTGCCTCGGTTTTACCTGTAAACTGTGCAACTATTCTACCTTTAAGGCCTGAAAAAACAGTTTTGTGGGTTATAAATTTCTTTCATACAGTTGTTTTTTCTGATCGTTGGGTTCTTCATATAGTTGTACTGCAATAAAACTTGGTTGATTTTGGTTGCCTATTCACTGACTTCACTGAAACTTATTATTTACAGTATCATTTGTTTTAAAAATATACATTATATGTTTTTGATATTTGATAATGAAAAAAATCCTTTGCTTGTTTATTTCTGAAAATAAGTGTACTTAGTGATTATTTTAGGTAGTGATATAGCATTCATCTGTGTGTAAATTATTTCATATAGGGAAGAGTTCTGATCTGTACCTATGGTTCTCATTAAAATCAAAATTGGATGTGCATTTCTGTGATGTTATGAATATATTTCTACCTTTTCCTTATTTTAAAACATTTGCCAAACTAAACACTATAACACAGTGTGACATTAAAAATGTTAACAAACTGCTCAGCATTACAAGCAGACTTTGTCCCCCAAATTCTAAAACAGCAGCATATCTTGTTGCTTTTATAAAGCTTAGTGATAATCTGTAGACTAACTTCCCTGGTGCCCTATTGGCATTAGCACTACCATTGTACCTTGCTGTATAATAAGTGATCTTAGACATTTATCAGCTGTGGATACAAATGTTAGTCTCTTAACCACTTTTTATATGTTTTAAATTTTTGAAATTCAAGTGTACCTGCCATAACATAAAATAAACACTAGACTGTATCACATCTTGAATGATTTTTTTAATTGGGGATCTTCAAAAATGAAATAATAGAAAGGTTTTAGGACCATATTGTATACCACATAAAATATTGAGTTTGTTTAAATGCTTTGAAAAATATCCATTAGGGGGCTGAGCCCCGGTGGCATAGTGGTTGTGCACGGGACTGCGGCCCACTGGGACGGAGGTTCAATTCCAGCA
>PVJH01038111.1:0-17400 GCA_004026705.1 Nesogale talazaci | reverse complement strand
CAAGGGCATGCCATCTCTTGCCCTGGTTTGCCTGCTTGGCCCGTGGGGGTGAAGGGAAATGATGTGATGGCACCTGCCCTGGACTAGAGTTTCGGAAGGGCTGGGACCTGTTGTTGCCGGCCAAGACATGCTTCCCTACATGCATGTGCTTCCCTTGAATACACACCTCACGATCCGATACAAAAGCGTGGGCACACCTGGAAGGGTGTGGCTGCCCCTGCCTGGCAGGTGGGTGGGTGTAGACTTTCCCCCTTGAAAAGTCCTCCCTTGACCATAAGGGTGTTGGGGGAGGGCAGGGAGACGAGGGGGCCTGAGTCTTGGACCCTGGAGAGGGTAGTCTGACAGCATATCCCAGAAATAGGTCCCATTCCTCATAATGCCACCCTCCCAGAGAACCCCCTGTGGGGCTCAAGCACACTTTTCACCCCTCTGGAGCCAGTTAGATGGCGACATGAGAACACTGGCTCAAAGGTTTGCTGCCAGGAAGCAGGGGATAAAGGAAGTGGCCTGATGATGCTGGCCTAAGGGATCTCCAAAGGAACCCTGAGGCGCTGCTTGGATTACTCACGGAAAGGTTGGCGGTTCTAACCCATCCTCGGGACAAAGATGAAACCGTCTGCTCCCTGGAAGCCACAGCCTCAGAAACCCTCTGCCATGAGTTGGAATGGCTTGATGGCTGTGGGCGTGGTTTGGGGGTGTGCAGGATGTCCAGGCAGCATCATTTGCAATCACCTGCCTGTATGTGTGCAGGCTCTTATGCTGCTGGAATTTAAAATAGCAGGGCTTCTAGGCTAAGGCAGACTAGGAAGAAAGGCCTGGTGATCTATTGTGGGATACAAAAGACTTTTTCTTCAGCTTTGTCTCCCCCAGCGATATGCCAAACATTAGAGGCTATTTGCCAACACTTGGGGGGAGGTCAGATGCTTAGAGATATTCTCCCAGAAGACATTCGGCCATCAGACTACTGTCTGGTCCACTGTAGGTGGGGTTCACACCCTAGTGGTAAGGACAGGAATTGTTTCCCTGGAGAGCCAGAGAAGTGGCCAAACCCACTTAGTGACATCCAAAGTTAGGCTGCCATCCCTGAATCTGGGATCTGCCCATCTTGTCACAGGGGTCCCTCAATCCCTACTCTCCTATTGCTTGTGTACCCCTAGATCATCCCTCTCTCATTGCTGTGTCACCTATAGTACACCCTTCCCTGTGACGTGTGTCTTTATCTGGAGTCAGGGGGCTTGCATGCCCCCCAAAGATATATAAGCCTTGGTTGGAAATAAAGAGCTCTCTCCCCACTCCCCCCCGCCCCAGTCTTTGCTCCCCATCCTCTCTCCCCTGGTCTCCAGTTCCTCTCTCCCCTGTCACCTCTCCCCCTGTCCTTCCCCTCTCCCTTGCTCCTGCAGTTCCCACCTTCCACACCAAGCCGGGCTGAGGTGAGCATGCTACCATGCAATGTGTCTGACTCCATGATTTCAATCTCTCTTCTTCTCTATGCCTTTACCATAATCCTTACTCACTGTACCATGGTGCTTACGGACCTGTGATTTGTTAGGGGCTGGCTCCCCTCACCATCGGTTTGTAAAAATCAGCTCATGAACAGCCCACGGGTGGCCACAGAACCTGATCCCACGTTGTGCTGGGAGGGGAGAAATCAAGCACACGAGTGGTGCAGTTTCAGGTCTCCGGGCACCTGGTGTCAACTCAACAATGCAGATGGGAGGCTAAGCGCGGGCGTCGTGAAGCCCCCAGAAACCTCCCTCAGGGTAACAAGAGGCCAACCCCAGGGGCCGAGACCTCCTGCCCTGCTCAGTCTCCCACCTGAGCACTGGAGCGCCTGCAAAGTCAGACGTGGAGGGGGCGGTGCCGGACGGGCCAAGAGGAAAAGCCCAAACCCAGGCAGGTGTGGGCTGCGGTGGGGTTCCGGTCCTATAGACCAGAATCTGACGGGCAGTGCTGATTTTTAAAAAAAAGAAAGACAGAAAGTGGGCGTGGCTTCACACGGCAACGCCCCTCCGACTAGCCCCGCCCACAATCCCGGACGTCACCCCGGAGGGAACGTTTGTTTTCGCCGCACCCCGGCTCGGACGGAGCGAACCGAACGCTTAGCGCGGCGAGCCGGGCGCCGCCGGCGGGCTCTTCGAAAGCCCGGGGCGGAGGAGCGCGTCGCCGTGGCCTGACAAGGACTCGGGGTCCGCGGTCCCCACCTCCACGCCCGGGGAACGTGGGGCTCAGTCTACCTGCCTCCTGTCAGGTGGGGGGCGGGCTCCCTGCCTCCTCGCGGATGGGGACCCTGAGGCGGCCCGCGCGGGGCCCGCGGTCTCGGCCGGCCGCCCCGCCGCGGCCCGGGCGCCCCCTGGCCCGGCGCGGCCCGGCTTCCCGAGGAGTCTTGAGTTCTCCCCGGCGCTTGGGAATCTAGAACGGACCGGACCCGCGGCCGCTGGGGCAGTGGGGAGCGCCCTCTGCTGGGGGCGGGCCCGGAAGTGCCCCTCCGGAAGCCGTCGGCGCCGCGCGTGCGCGGCCTTCGCCATGGCGACGGCCGGGGCCCCGCGGCGCTTCTGTCGCTGCGCCTGCTTCTGCACCGAGAACCTGTACGTGGCGCGCTACGGGCTGCACCTGCGCTTCCGGGGCCCGCAGCAGCTGCTGCGCGACTACGGCCCGGTGAGTGGCCTCCCCGGCCCCTCTGCAGGAAGGGGCGCCGGCGGCTCGGGGGAGGGGGGCACCCGCCCCCCGGAATTGTCGGCTTGGCCCATGCACGTGCTCCGAGGGAACTGCGGGGCTCCCTACCCGCCCGGAGCCGCCGGTGTCTCCCCCCACTTCCGGGGGGAGGGTGTCAGCGCGTCACCCCGCAGGGGTCGTTACGCCCAACTGTGGCCAAGGAGTTGATTTCCGACGCATAGCGACCCCCTGGCCCTTTGGGTTTCAGTCTTGAACATTTTATTCCCACGAAACCATGGCCACCGTGTGCCTAGCACCTCGGTCCGTCCCCCGCCACGCCACCGGGATGAATGAGAGGGGCCCCCTCTCGCTTGCTCGGCACCCAGCCACAGCTCTGCTAAACTCAGAGAGGGTCCTAGAAGTTGGGCCTTGTTTTCTTCGTCCCTGTTTTGTTTTGTTTTGGGGGCGAGGGCGGTCATCGGAGGCGCCAGGTCCCCAGGTCAGTGGGGATATAAAGTCTAACCTCATCTTCACCGGCCTCCTTGCTCCCAGATTCTGCGCCGCCGAGGCTGTCTCAGCCCCGACGACTTCCGGCAGCTGTTCGCAGAGGTAACGCCCCCTGTCCCGCCCCAGACACACCCCAACCTGGCTCTTCCCTTTAAGACCTGGATTCCCCACCCCCCAACCCCCCCTCCCCAGCGACTCCCAGAAGAAACAGCCAGTAGGGTTCCCAAGACTGAAGCCTGCCGCTGCCTCGCTCCCCCGAGGAGCAGCTGTTCCGCTCAAAACGCAGGGCTTTGTTCGCAGCGGCTGCTCGGCCTGGAGCCGCCAGCCTGCCTCCCCGGATCACAGCCTCGGAAGGCCAGTCAAAAGACAGGGCACAGGGTTCTCCGAGAGAGGAAATCCATTCCACCCCTGCCCAGCCCTCCTGCTGGGGCCTGACCATGGACAGGAAACAAGAAACTGCAAGGTGCCTGTCCTGTCGCTGCACCTCACTATGTTGACAGCTCTGGGGGAGAGATGTCCCTGTGACCTTGAGTCTCCTATGGGGAGGGGGGCTGTCAGTGGGGGCAGCTTCCCAGGAAGGATTTTGCAGTCATGTCCACATCACTGACCCCTCCCTGAGCGTGCCCAGCTGCTTGGGGGGGCTTGGAGTAGGCTGAAGCCCCTGCTGGGCCACCCCTTTCTAGAACATCCCCTTCCAGTTAACCAGGTGGTACCTGCCATCAGCCTGGTGGCTGCAGAGCTGCGGGGTGGACCGTCTGGGCCTGGGTTTCCGCTTCTGACCGGGCCGGTGCCCCTGTCTGCAGCTGGAGCAGGAGGTAGAGCGGCGGCGGCGGCTGGGACCGGAGTCGGCTGCCAGGAAAGCCCTCATTGCCAGCTCTTACCGACCCGCACGGCCTGATGTGTACGCCCCGCTGCAGGTACCCCCTCCTCGGGCTACTGGCAGGTGGCACTGGCGCCTTGGCCTGTGCCGGGCTGCCTGCCCCACTGCTGGCATTCTGCCCCCTCAGGAGGTGGTTCTGGCCCCCGAGTTCCGAGCTGTGGCAGAGTACAGTGCATCCCCCAGCGCAGACCTGGAGGGCCTTCTCCAGAAGTTGGAGACACTGTCAGGTGAGGTGGTGCCTCGGCACAGCCGGGCAGCAAGGGGGCCTGTCAGAACAGGGTGTCAGAGACTGGGGTCTCCCCTACCCCACCATCTATGTCCCTCGGAGGTCAAGCAGCTGAAGCCAGAAGGGCTTGTGTGAAGGGGGCCTCCAGGGCAGGGCTTGTGCGTTTGTACACACAGACCCTTCTAGGAGAGACACAGTGCTTCCTGGCCGGCACCTGGCTGCCCCGTCGTGGAACATGAGGGTCTGTGGACCCGTGTGGGTGGGAAGAGAGTTCAGACTTGGCCTCACCCCCAGGCTGCTCCTGTCCCCCCAGGCCCCCTCCCCACAGGCCTCCCCTGCCTTCCTATGGGCACGCTTGCCTGACCAGGGCCAGGGGCTCCAGAGAGCCACTACTGGCTCAGGCCCCTTTGCTCCGTGGCTGATTTCCTCCTGCCCTTGCCCAGCTCTCCTGTGCCAGCCCCCGTCGCCCCAGGACCTCCAGGCCGGTGGCCAAGGGACTGGCTTGTGGGACGGATAAGGGGCACAGGGTCTGGGCCTGACAGCTGAGGCCTGCCCAGCTGTGCTGGATGCTGTGGGGCATGGCTTCATCACGGCGCCCAGCGCCCTGGCTGCCTCCACTCAGAAAGTGCGACTCCGTGCGGGATCAGACATGCCGGGCCCGCGGCTCAGAAGGGAACCGCCAGGCCAGTGTGTCCACCCTCCCAGGCTCAGCCCCACCCCTTCCTCCGCAGAGGAGAAGCGCATCTACCGCGTGCGGGTGTTCACGGCGGCCTTCTGCGGGGCCCTGCTGGAGGAGCTGGGCCACTTCGAGCAGTCGGACCTGCCCAAGGGACGCCCCAACACCATGAACAACCACGGGGTGAGGCTGCAGACCTGCCCTTGATGCCCACGGCGAGGCCCTGTGACAGCGCTCGGCCAGGCGCCGGGAGCTCTCGGGGCATGCAGAGCGAAGCCCTAGCCTTCTGGCCACCCTCAGGGGTCCCTCCGCTCACCGCCAGGTGCTGCTCCATGAGCTTGGCCTGGACGAGCCGCTGGTGACACCCCTGCGGGAGCGCTTCCTGCAGCCGCTGCTGGCCCTGCTGTACCCCGAGTACGGCGGAGTCCCGCTGGACAGCCACCGGGCCTTTGTGGTCAAGTATGCCCCGGGTCAGGACCGAGAGCTGGCCTGCCACTACGACAACGCCGAGCTCACCCTCAACGTCGCCCTGGGCAAGGCCTTCACAGGGGGCGCCCTGTATTTCGGGGGCTTCTTCCAGGTGAGAGGGTGGGGCTACGGGGCGGGGTCCGGATCACCTGGAGCGTCCACGCCTGAACCCCTGGGTCCGCAGGCGCCTGCAGCGCTGACCGAGACCCTGGAGGTGGAGCACGTGGTGGGCGAAGGCATCCTGCACCGGGGCGGCCAGCTGCACGGGGCCCGGCCCCTGGGCACCGGTGAGCGCTGGAACCTCGTCATCTGGCTGCGCGCCTCCGCGGTGCGCAACCGCCTCTGCCCCATGTGCTGCGGCCCGCCCCGCCTGGTGGACGACGAGGGCTTTGGCGATGGCTTCACCCGCGAGGAGCCCCCCACCGTGGATGTCTGCACTCTGACCTGAGCCTGGTTTTCCAGCGAGAGGCGGAAATAAACTCCCTGCAACCCAGGGCAGTTCTGGGTCTCACAAGACGCACAGGCTTTTGGGTCATTCTTTCAGCAGGTGGGTCCCCGAGTGGCTGTGTCAGGGATGGACAGGATCTCCAAAGGGAGAGGAGAGGGCAAGAAGAAGAGGTGGACCAGGAAGTGGTTCAGGGTGGTGTGCTCCCAAAGCTCAAGGGCCTCAGGGGGATGAGGGGGGCTCCATCGTCACATCTCAGGCTGGCTTCTCTAAAGAGGCAGAACCCCCCGCCTGGCTGGCACAGTTGAGGAGGTGGGCCAGTTCCAAGTCTGAGATTCAGATGTCCGGCCGAGGTTCCTCTTGATTGATGTCACCGCAGGGCCTGAACGACCCAAGGATGGCAAGGCGCAGAAGCAAGTAAATCCAAGGTCGGCCAGCGAGATGGCAGGCCGCTGCTGATGCCCAGGATCAGCAGGCAGTACCACAGGCTGTGGGCTCAAGTCCAAGGAACCAGAGGTCAGAGGGGCCAGATCCAGAATCCGGTCGCAGCGGAAGCCAGCAGCGTTTCCACAACCTGCCATTGACTGCATGGCCACTCACAGCGACCCTAGGGGACAGAACTGCCCCTGTGAGTTTCTGAGCCTGTCATTCTTTACAGAAGTCGAAAACTGCCCTCCTTCCAGCTCGTTCCTTGTGTCCATGAATATTGGCAGCAGACTACATGCCTGGCGAGATCTCATCATGGATGACGCTACCTTAACTCCGACTTAATGAGGATCCTGGCCCAACCACATTGACGCAAAACCTTAGCGGTCACATAGCCCCTGTGTTAGCATCAAGGCAGGGAGAGAAGGTAGTTACCCGCAGACATCTATGTCTGGGACAAGATGGCTTCCATGACCCAAGGGTCATCTCCCAAGAAGAATGCAGGTGCCTGCAGTGGACATCAAAGCTAGAGTATTATATCAGACTGCTGGCTGGAGAAACAAATTCACTGACACTCATGTAAGAGAGAACTTTATATCAACAAAACATCCCAATCCAGATAAAGTTTCATTAAGCCCGATGTGAGCCCATGTATTATTATTCAGACTCCCACAGCACAGGCAATGATGTTGAATGCAGGAAGGTCACAGGCTGGTAAGCCCTGTGGATCCGATGGCAGTGGATGAATCTCCAGGGCTCCGGCTAGAGCGTGGCTTCCTGTGTGGCTTGTTGACAAATGTGAAGCAGAGTCCTACCTCTTCTGATGGCAGAATCAAGAGAGAGAAGTTCCCAGAATCCTCATGTGAAGGCCACACCCTCAAGGAGGGGTCAGTCAGGCGGTGACCTGATTGACAGTTTAGACTCCACCCCTACATTCTCTTATCACGTTGACACAAAATTGTGTAACTGCCACAGGTACGTGCTTGTGCCTCCATCTGTCAGGAGGATTTGGGCAGACGTCACATTTTCTAGATGGAAGTTGGAGGCTCACTGCAGAGGGGCTAAGGGCAGGAACTGTCCGGGTTCAAGTCCTCATCCTGCCACTCCCCGCTGTGTGATGACGGTAAGCCACTTACTCTCCCTGGGCTTCCGCAAAGACCTACCTCTTAGTATTGTCATGAAGAGTCAAATAAACGTTAACATCTGTAAAGCTGTCAGAATGATCTTTGAGCACTCCGTAGCTTGGCGATTCCCTCCCCGCCCCGAAACTGGATGGGACCCACAGCCGCGTCCCTGGCTGATTTCTGGCCGCCCTGAGAACCCGGGAAGATGTGGGAATATGAGCCCACACGGTGTGGATACATCAGCTCCAGCCTAATGCCGGCTGCCCTGGCGTCTCCTCTCTCACGTCAAAAGTGGATGCCGACTCCTGGGGACTGTGCAGGACAGGGTGGTACTGTCCCTGTGTTTCTGAGACGAACTCTTGACAGGAGCAGAAAGCCTGGTCTCTCCTGCAGACAAGCTGGCTGTTTCAACCTGCTGGCCTTCTGGTGCGCAGCCACCACACCACCTGGGTCCCTCCCCGCTCCAGTTCTGTCTGTCCGCGGTGGTGGGCCCTCTGGCCCTGGGCACGTGAGTTTAATGCTTCTGTTATTGAACTGGCATAGACAGCCCAAAGTCTGGTAGGCTGAACGACACAGTGATCCATGCGCCCCTAAGCGCGGTAAGCACAGCATGACTCGCGCTTACTCACTGATCTATATAGTAAGCCAACCATACTCAGTATGGTTGGCATCTGCCTCCCTACAGGGACCGCCTTACAGAAGCCAAGCCTCCCGGGTGGACAGGTCGGCAGACAGCCCAGGGAGCGAAGTGGGGAGCAGCACGGGGAGAGGTGTGTGAGGGACACTGAGGCTGCGAGGTCGGGGAGCGTCTGGCAAAGGCAGGCAGGGGCGATCGCGCGACACCCGCGCCAAGCCGGGCCCTCTGCTCTCCTGGGCTGCGCTAACCCCTGGTGTTCCCGGGGCTGTCCCGGAGCAGAACGCGGCGGCCCGGAACCCAGGGCAGCAGGGCTTCGCTTTCCCGCCGGAGCGCGCCCTGGACGCACCGTCTTCCGGCGCGCCGCCCCGGGCTGGCACCCCGCGCGCCGCCGCCCTCTCACACGGAGTTGCGTCCTTCGGGCCCGATGGGCGGTTGAGGAGGTGAGAGCGCTGCCCCGGGGAGTCTCTCCGAGGCAGAAAGGCCTTCGGGAGGCGCGGGGTGGAGGGCCGCAGCAGCGCGCGGGGGAGGCCTCAAGAAAGCGGCTCCCTCCCCAGCGGCCGGGTGCACGGCCACCGGCTGGGTGCGCAGGCGCGGAGTTTCTGGGCGGGGCGATCCCTTAAAGGGGCCGCAACGGAGAAGCAGGCGAAGCAGCCCGGGTTCTGCCAGGGCGGAGTAGGTATGGGCTGCGAAGGGTACACAGTTGAGTGCTCCGATGCTCCGAGGAGCTAAGGTCTGCCCGTGGGGCTTCCGGTCGAGCGCGCGTCTCCGCTTCCCCAGCCCGGGGCGCGATGGCTCCCGGCGGCGCTCGGAAGCGCTCCAGGAGCCGCAGCCGGTCCCGGGGCCGAGCGGCGGCAAAAAGGAAGAAGAGAAGCAGCAAGCACGGCCCGAGGAGCTGCTCGGCTTCGCGATCCCGAAGCCGCAAGGCCAGCGCCGCGTCTGGGGCCGAGGGTGAGGACCAGCGGAGCTGGAAGGGGTTCGCAGCCCTGTGCGGGGGGCGACGCCGGCCTGGCCCGGCCGTTAGGGACCGAGGTGAAGGGAGCCAGGTCTGTGCAGCTGGGCCCGAGCGGGGGGTGCCGGCAGCCCCGGGTAGTCAGCCGAGCCCGCCCGGGCCCGGACCTGCGCAGGGGACAAGGTCTGCTTCCTCCCCTCCCTGCACCACAGAGAGAAGCCAGCACCAGGCCCGGAGGAGACCGAGGTCCACTTCCTCCTCCTCTGCTTCCAGTTCCTCCAGCTCCTCCTCCTCCTCCTCCTCCTCCGCTTCCTCCTCCTCCTCGTCCAGCCATGGCCGCAAGAGGTGTAGGAAGCACAAGGACAAGAAGAGGAAGAAGAAGAAAAGGAAGAAGAAGCTGAAGAAGAAGGACAAGGAGAGGGCCCAGCTGCAGCAGGCTGAGGCCCTGCCCGGGCCCTCGCTGGACCAGTGGCACCGCACAGCCACAGAGGAAGAGGATGGCCCAGGTACTTTGCCACCTGGTGTGGGACTGGGCACCCATCCCAAGGCCCGCGGGTCACCGCCCTGCTCTCCCTCCCTCCTCCGCAGTCCTGACTGACGAGCAGAAGTCCCGAGTCCAGGCCATGAAGCCCATGACCAAGGAGGAGTGGGATGCCCGGCAGAGCATCATCCGCAAGGTGGTGGACCCCGAGACGGGACGCACCAGGTGGGGTTCCTGGGCGCCATCCATGCCCCCACCATTGCCTCGTGCCATTCAGCAGGGGACTCAGGCCCACTTTTCTGGAGCAGGGCCCCAAGAAAGCACCCAGGCCTGCTCTTGGGCAGAGTGGTGGTAGACTGGTCCGGCACAGCCCTGCCCTGTTGCCACGATCTTCTTCCCAGGCATGGGATGGGGGGGGGGGCGGAGCTCGAGTGGGTTGATAAGTACCCAGACCCCACTGGCTCAAGATGGTGGGACTTGGACACCCCCCCTGCTTCCCTGGCATTGGAAGCTCATGGAGCCCACTCCTCCCACCACCTAGGCTCATTAAGGGAGACGGTGAAGTCCTGGAGGAAATCGTAACCAAAGAACGACACAGAGAGATCAACAAGGTTGGTATCGCCCCATCGCCCATGACCTATCTGAGGACCGTGTCTCACGGTACACCCCCCACCCCCCCATGTGCTTCTCCTCCAGCAAGCCACCCGAGGGGATGGCCTGGCCTTCCAGATGCGAGCTGGGCTGCTGCCGTGAGGCCCCAGCTGGAGGCTGGGAGGCCAGCTACTACAGGGTGCTGGTAGGACATCCTGTGGGTGCCAAGTGCCCTTCCTCCTGCAGGGCCTCTTGGGCAGAGGTCATTGCCTCGCTGTCACCGCCGCTGATCTGGAAGAGCCTCTGGTTCCCAATATTAAACTTGCCTTAGTCGCAGACTTCCTGTTCTGTTACTTTCCGGGCTGGGGATGGGGTGGAGGGAGGTGGGGCTGCTCCACTTGAGGGGCAAGAAACCTTGGGCTCTAGGTCTATTAAGGGAGCTGTGGTGCCCCCTGGTGGTGGTGAGTCAAAAACCCAGGCCAGAGCGGTCACTTTCACCCCTCATCCTTGCCTTAGCCAGCTTGCTTCAGACCCCAGGTTTGGACAATTCTGGAGCCAGGGAGGACACTTGCTCAACCTACTGTGTGTTCCGCAGGTGACAGCCACGAAGAGTCCTGGCCCATTGGGCCATCCTGGCCCCACACCTCCCAGCCAGTGTCCCATTAAGACTCATCCGCTGGGAGGCCGAGGCCAAACCTCCTGCCACCGGGTTGCCCTCTCTCGGTACTGTTGTGGGTGCTGCTGGGAAGGCAATCCCCCAGGCCGTGGACCCACCCTGCTCTGAGACGGCACACTCAGTAAAGAGACCCAGAAGGAAGCCTTGCTGCTTCTTTAATTGGTGTAACAGACGATGACGACACAGCACACGCAGGCCTGATGGTACAAGGACAGCGCGGTGGGCGGGATGAGGCAAGACACAGCTCACACGCTGGCCCAGAAACAGACGGGACAGGGATGGGGGGGGGGTGATGTGCTGATGAGCCAGGAGGGGTGGGTGGGGCCTCTGCTGACCACTCGGATGAAATTGTCGTGAAGGCAGGTGGTGGGGTCCTGGAGAAGGGGGCGCGGGGAGGCCGAAGGCTTACTGTACAGGCCTGGGGCTGGCAGTCAGCAGAGGCCCGCCTCACCCTTTGGTTATGACTGGTCAGGCCTGAGCACAGCAGCTCAGCACCCAACGCTGTAAACATTTTTGGTATTTTGTGGAGGGCCAGGCCACCCTCCCTTGGTTTCTGGAAAGACTGGCGCTTGCTCCAGGGGCGGCTCCCCCTCAGGGACTGAGAGGCGAGAAGCCGGCCTGGCTCCAGAAGAGAGTGGCGGTGGTGCGGGGTGCTGCCCAGCTCCGGCTGAGGGAGAGGCCAGGGGACTATTGCTGTGGTCCTTGACATGGCTGGCCGGCAGCGGGCAGGCAGGCCCAGAGCCGTGGGGAGGGGGGAGGGGAGCGGTCCCTGGGGCCAGACCAGCCCCTGACCACTCGGCCTCTGTGCGCCAGGAACCTCCAAGCCTTTATTGCAGGCGGCCCGGGACTCTCTTCCTTCCAGGTGCTTCTCCAGATGGCTAGTCACCTCGGCGGGAGGCAAGATGGGGCGAGGTGGGGCCCATAGGGGAGGCAGTGGCCACCGAGGCCCCTGGTGGGGCTGATTGTCTGGCCGAGCCAGTCCCGCAGGGGGCAGGGGGGCCGGATATTGCACTTTGGCTGCAACAGTGACGTTAAAACTTGGTCCATAAAATAATCGTTGCTTTTATACAAGACGCCCGAGACAACAACACAAAGCTTCATCTTAAATATGAAAAAACCCTGAAGGCTCCATTCCCTCCAGACTTTTTTTTTTTTTCCTGCACAAAATAAATAGCTTCCACTCTGTCGAGACCCACTTGGGCAAAACATTTACATCCCACCTCTGGCTGTACATATATCTACACACAGGGAAACGGCACCGCCACGGGGCCCCTCTGCACGGGCGCCATGGGAGAAGCGGCGCAGGGAGGCTCGGCCGTGAACTGAGCAGGGTCCTTGGCCCGGTGGAGCCTGGGGTGATGGCCCCTCATTAAACTAAGGAAGCGAGTTGTGGCTTCTTAGATTCGGCATCAAAACGGAATTGGCGTTAAAAAAAAAAAAAAAAAAGAAAAGAAACTCAATGTGTGCCCCCGCCCCCACCCAAGTAGAAATTCAGTGGAATTCAGGGGAGGTGGGGAGCCGCACCCCCTGTGCCGGCCGGGCCCACACACGGGGCCGGGGACCCCCCCGCCCGCCGGTTCCGTCACAGTGCTAGGTGTTCTCACGGGGAGGGGCTGCGCTCAGTACGGAAAGAGTTAAGAAAAGGAAGCAGCCAAGGTTCGCTCGTTTAAAAAAACCTCATAGAAATCAGAGCTGAGGAGTAGAAAGGCGTAGAAACGCGGGCAGGGGCGCAGCGTGGGGCCTTGGCAGCCGCGGGCTGGCTCGGGCGGCGGCGCTGCGGGGCCGCGCGGGCACCGGCTCGGGCCTCCTGCCCGCAGCGCCCGCGGGGGTCATGCATGTCCGGGCGCGGGGGCAAGTCTGCGCGGAGGCCCGCAGGGTGCCGAGGGGCTGGGCGGCCCGCAACGGTCCATGCATTGTGCGCATCTCTGCGGCCACGCGGCGCCTCCCAACCCTCCAAGTGCCGCGGGGCGCGGCCCCCAGGCGCTTCCCCTGGCGACGGCCGGGGCCGCCGGGCCTAGCACCATGGAGACGCGCGGCGGACCGACCCTTACTTGGGGCCCGCGGGCGCGCTTGGCTCCAGCCGCCCGGTGACGGCGCGGCCCCAGCAGCCGGCGGCCACGCTGAGGCTGCGCTGGCCGCGCAGCTCGCGCTCCCCGTCCGCCTGGCCCTGCGTCCGCTCGTGCCGGAGGCCGGCGCCGCCCGGCTGCGCCGAGATGGTGCGGAGCAGGTGGTTGCGCGAGCGCAGGAAGTCCCCGGGGCCCGGCAGGCCGAAGCTGCCCTTGCGCAGCGCCATGCGCGTGGCCGCGTTGCGGGCCGGCCGCGCCCGGTGGCTGTACTTGAGCTGCGCCAGGTGGGCCGCGTAGCCGTCCGTGATGAACTGTGGGTGCGGGCGTGGGGTGGGGTGGGGTGGGGGGGGGGAGGAGACAGGGGCAGGCCGTCAGGGGCGCTGGCCCGAGCCTCTCCCGCTCGGGCCCCTGGCCACCGGTCTCCCTCGCCCGGGCCCCACCTGGCACTGGTGCTGCAGCTTCTTGGTGGGGCGCCCCACGATGTAGATCTGCAGGGGCGACAGGCTGATGGCACTGTAGACCGCCACGTCCTTGGTGGAGCCGTAGGCCGCGTGCACGCGCAGATGCAACTGTGGGTGAGAGCGTGTGGGCTGGTGGGCTGCCCGGCCCGGCCCCGCCCGCCCCGCCCCGCCGCCGCGCCCCTTACCCACCTCGGAGATGAGCAGCTTCAGGAAGTTGGCCTTGTGCCGCAGCGGGTCGTGCACCAGGCCGTCGCAGAAGGACACCACGCCGTGGGGGAAGTTGTGCTGAGCCAGCCAGGCCACCACCCGCTGCTTCTGCATGTCTGGCCGGCCGGTCACGTAGATGATGAGGTAGCCCAGGTCCTGCCAGTGCCTGCCAGAGGCAGTCCCACGTCGGTCCCGTGCCGTGCCCCCGCCCTGCCTGGTGCCCATGAGGGGCACAGGGGCTGTGGCTCTAGCCAGGCTCAGCAGATCGTGGTCAGGTGTCTGTTCTGGAAGTTCTTAGCCTGCTTACGGCCTGTGCAGTGGTGTGGCCTCGGGCCGCACACCAAGTGTTTCACTGACCAGCATAGGTCACAGCTAGCTGCTGACCAGCTTTGCGCCCAGGGGCCCCCTGCTGTTTCTGGCAAAGTCCCACCACGTGGCCAGCCCTCCCCTCCCCTTACTGGAGCCAGTGCCTACTCACCGCACCACGTCCACAGCCCCGGCCCGCACCTTGGGGTCACTGCCCATGATGGACACACTGGCGGCAAAGGAGCCGTCGATGCTGAAGACCACAAACTCCGTGCCCTTGGGCAGCACGGTGATGTAACTATCGGCAAACGTGTGGTCCCCCCTGAGGGGGCGGGGGGGGGGGGTCAGGGCCACTGGACCTTGCAGGCCACCCTGCCTGCCCACCCGGCATGCTACCCACCCAGACGGCCCTGACCACCTTGATGCCCACAATCAGGGTTCTGCCTCCTGCCCTCGCACCCACTGTCCCTGTCTGCCCAGAATGATGCCCACTGCAGGTACCTGACCACCATCTTGATGGGGTAGATGCCCACACCCAGACGGTGGGTCTCGGGGAGGGTGTAGGAGACACGCCCACTGCTATTGGTCACCAGCGTGTCCAGGTAGAGCCACTCGCCCGAGGGCGGCTGCGTCATGATGTGTACGTCCACCTGGGCACAGGCACACTGCATCATCAGCTGCCCAGGCCCCCAGCTGCCCTGGTCCCTGCCCCATCCCAGGCAGAGGTGTCCCAATCCTTACCTTCTCCCCAGTCAGGGTGACCATGTCTAGGGGTCCATACATGAACCGGCCAGTCAGGACCTGTGGGCCATCCTCATTGGCCACCGCGTCGCTGATCCGGTGATTGGCCGTCACGTTCTGGGGGAGGAGAAGCAAAGCTGGGGCAGGAGAGCTCGCCAAGGGGGCTGTCCAGGGCCCAGTCTGGCTCTGCCAAGCTGGCTGAGGGCGCCTTGACACATGTCCCCATCTGTGAAGTCCGGGGTGGGAGGGGGGGGCGGGCTTCAGCCCCATAGACTCTGGGGGAGAAGACAACCCAGCATGCTTCTCTGAGCCTCAGTTTCCCCATCTGCAAAGTGGGTTGACTGCAGCCCCACTGACTCGAGTGGGTGAGATGGTACGGCATGCTTCTCCGAGCCTTGGCTTCCTCCCGTGTATCACGGGGCCCCTCACCCGCAGCTTCACGTGGGTCCTCTTGCGTTGCCACTTCTCCCGAGGCTTGGACGGGGTGAACACTGACACCTCCTTACCGTCCAGCTCCAAGATGCTGGAACTGTCGTGCCTCATGACCTGGAGGGGGCCCAGACAGCAGGGCTCAGGCATGCCTAGGCTTTCGGGCCAGACCCTCACGGTTGGGTTCCTGGAGAGCCTGGCAAGGCCCTTACCTGTCTCAGCAGGAAGGAGACCACGTCGGTGGATTCCCAGTAGCTGGCGTGGAAGAGGTGGGGCAGGGCCACGGTGGGGAAGGCCGTCAGTGCGTCTGGGCAGTACAGCGCGTAGTCGATGCGCTTTGGGCCCCACCACCTGGTGGCAACTGCCGAGGGAGGGGCCTGAGTGGGCGGGGCCACGCTTACCCAGCTAAGCCCCTCCCACCAAGGGGCTTGAGACCAAGCAAAGCATGTAGCCAAAGCGTGTTTTCTCCCATAGGGACAGCGGGGGCTGGCCCCAGTCGTCCTGTGGCTGACCCCGTGTCCTGCCCAGCCCCCACTGCTGTGCTCCAGGCCATGCTCCTGTATGAGTCCCCCCCTCATACTCCCTGCCCCCCCACCAGCCCAGGCCTCAAAGCTATGAGGGGCTTTCATCCTGGGGAGGCAAGGCCCCTGAGGCTTGCTCTGGGGGGCGGGGCTCCAGAATGTTATCCTGTCCTTGCTCCAGCGCACAGCATTCCCTCGACCCCACAGCCTATCAGTGCCCCCCTTCTGAGCCCCCAGCTTCCTGCTGAGGCTGCTGAGTAGGTGCGTGGGGGGAGCGGGCCAGGTGGGTGATGAGGTGTGCTTGGAAACAGTGAGTGACCCGGAGTGAGAGAGGATAGCGTGTGTGGCCACAGGCCTGGTACCTTCTCTGATGTCCAAGTCTGGGAGGTGGGGGGCCCTCTCCAGGTGGGGGCTTGGCTGCCCAGCCTGTAGGCGGGGACCTGGGGCTGTGGGGGTTGGGGAGGGCAAGGCCAGCAGGGACAGACGCCTGACACTGGGGGTGTGGCTGAGTGGTGCTGGGGCCTCTGAGGAGCAAGAATGAGGGACATCTCAGCACATTGCCCCTCTGTCTTCTCACAGGGGCACGCCTGCCCAGGCAAGGACAGACAGATGACAGTTGCCGGGGGTGGGAGAGGGGTGCTGTGCTGGCCACAGACACTTCTCGGGGGCCCTGGGCTGCTTCCAGTGGCTGCAGGAG
The DNA here is from genome assembly GCA_004026705.1 of Nesogale talazaci. Classification (NCBI taxonomy): domain Eukaryota; kingdom Metazoa; phylum Chordata; class Mammalia; order Afrosoricida; family Tenrecidae; genus Nesogale; species Nesogale talazaci. The sequence continues at coordinate 1,234 of PVJH01038111.1, read as the reverse complement.
TACTGGGTCAGGACCAGGGCTCCATCTCCACTCCTGCTGCCAGGCTCTCAGCCTGGTTGTACTCTGTGGCTGAGGTTTCAGCCATCTGGACTCCTCTCCCACCAGGGGCTCTCAGCTGTCCTGGGACTGCCCCTTCTCTCCTGGGGCCATTCCCTGTGGGGGACTGTCCTGAGCAGCAACCTTGGCCACCCACTGGGTCCCAGAGCATGCCCTAATCATGAGGATCAGAACCAGCTCCAACCTCGCCCCGCCCCGGCTGGCGGCACTCACTCTGGGCGATGCTGGACGCCGTGTAGCTCTCGGCCATGCCCGACACCTGGCTGGCGATGCTGATCTCGCTAGCTCTGCGGAAGCCACGGCTCGGGGGGGCCGTGCCAGGTGAGGAGGGGGCAGCGATCTCATGGAAGACGGTGGTGTGGGTCTGGAGGGCATCAGCTGCAAGAGGCAGGGCCGAGACCAGGGCTCAGTGGGCTCCATGGGCTGGCGGGGCCCCAAGCAGCAGGAGGCCAGAGGGGGCCGAGGCCAGGCCGTGAGTGCTGGCCTCTGAGCACTGCCGGCAGTGAGCGCGTGGGACTGAGAGGGCAGGCTCCGGGCAGACAGGGAAGGAAGGAAGGGCTGGACAAGCGGACTGACATACACAGCTTCTACCCCCACCACGCCCAGCACAGCGAGCTCTCGGGGAAGGAAGCGCCCGGCCTGGCCTTAGCCGCCTCTTCTGCCTGCCTTCCTGCCTTGCATGCAGGCCTGCTGCCAAGGCTGAGCTACTCTGTGGGGCTCACCCACGAGCCACCCACTGCTCCGTTCTTCCTGGGCCGGTTCAGTTTGCAGGGTCGGGGGTGCGAAGGGGTGGGGGTAGGAGTTCTGAGCACCAGCGCCAGCCCCAAAAAGCCGCAGCACCACAGGGGAGGGGACACGGGTACACACGCTCAGCACAGCCTGGGCCATGGTGGGGGCCATCCTGCCCGGAGGGCGTGGGCACAGGGATACTGGTTTCCAGAAAGCCATCCCCGGGCGGGACGGGGGCCAGGGGGCCGCCGTCCAGGACCAGCTCGGGGTGTCTCTGCACGCTCTCGACTGGAAGCAGACATGAGGGGGAGAGAACAGGACAAGAACGACACTGTGTGGGCACCAATGGGGGAGAACCTACACTCACGCACACACAGACACACACGTACACACACTACATACAAGCATAGGCACACACACAAACATGCATATACGTGCACACGTGGGC
>PVJH01038110.1:0-17373 GCA_004026705.1 Nesogale talazaci | reverse complement strand
GAGTCTTGTGCAGCAGATTTACCCAATGCAAACTATGTTTATATCTCATGACCGTTGCTTCCCTGAGCACTGATTGTGGAGCCCAGGCAAACGAAATCTTGGTGTATTCCTCCACTTGTGAAGATTTTGGTCTTCTTTACATTGAGTTGTAATTCACACCAAAGACTAGTTTGGGGAGGGGGTAGCAAAAAAAAAAAAAAAAGACTAATTGTTTTTAATTTTTAAGAGACAATGTGTCTCTCACAATGACAGAATGTGGAGCTTGGGCCTAGACCCTCGCTCTGACTCTAATCCTCATTGAAGCTGTTGGTCACTGTGTATTGCAGCGCTGGTCTGTTAGCCCAGCACCTCACTCACTCTGTTGCTTTGGTTTTTAGGAACTTCTAGCCATAGTGAAACAGAAGATAACTGAGAATTTAGATGATGCCACCCTCTTGTTTACTTTGAAAGCACTTTGGAATCTCACTGATGAGTGTCCAGCCATCTGCAAGCATTTTATTAAAAGTGAAGGATTGGCCATCTTCATTCAAGTTTTGGAGGTGAAAAGACAGGATGAAGTTTATATGTAAAGTGTGTTTCTTCATGACAAAATAACTCACTGGTGTTTTCTTTTGACAGACTTTTTCAGAGTCGGCAATACAAAGCAAAGTTCTTGGCCTTTTGGTAAGGTGAAATGTTTCAAGTTAATTGTAATGATCTTAAAAAGAAGGAAGCGCATGTTTAGGTAGTTTCTACAGAGTGTTGTAAGCAATTAATTGCCATGCACTAGTTCATTGACTTCGTAATATTTCTATAAAGCATATATCTTTATATTGTATTCATCGATTGCTGTGAACAAACTACAACTAATGGCTTAAAACAATGTCTCTTTATAGTTTCCGCACGGTGCTATGGGTCAGCTGGGTGTCCTCACTTGGCACGCTTTGGTCTCCTGCTGGCCTCATGTGTCATTAACCACTCACGCATGTAGCCTTGGGCCTCTGGTGCCTCCTGAGGCTGGAGGGCCCAAGGTGGCCTGCCTGTCCCGTCTGGTAGCTGGTGCTGGCTGGTGGTTATGCCCTGTTCTTTGTTGTTGCCTCAGATTAATGTGATTTCACGGTAGCAAAGTTGGCGAGTCCACTGCACAGGTGCTGCTTTAACCTCTCCTTAGGCCACATATGCTGAAAGCCCATTGGCCCAAGCAAGTGGCTTGGTTCAACCCGGGGTAAGAACAACAAAAGTCACACCGCTAAGAGACGGGGCACCTTTGTCACACTCACCTCTTGCTGCCCACATTGTATAAATACAGCATCTGAGGAAGAGACATGCCACGACCCAAGTCACACATTGTCAGAATTCAAACCGAGGCCGTCTGGCTCTCGAGCTTCTGACATTAACCTCTTCATTACACTTCTTCAGTAAATTATTTTTTTGTGCCATCAGTGCCGTGGTGGTGAGAGTAGAAGGCCCTGTCTTGCTCCTGGGGAGCTGCTGCTGGATTTGAACCTCCAACCCAGTGGGCCGTAGTCCCACGCACAACTACTACACCACCGGGGCTTGGGCAGCTGATTGTACTTGAGGAACTTGTTTCCCAAAGATAGCGGGTGTATTTTATTACTAAAAGAAAGACATACTGAATTGCCACTGAGACCGTGTATTTACTTGAGGGGTAAATAGTGTTTGAGAGCAAGTAGCACAGAATTGGGATGACGGGGTGCTGTGTGGGAAACGCCAGGCTGCTAACAAGCCCAGCCCCGGCAGTTCCAGGCCGGCAACCGCTCTAGAGGGCAGGTGCCCGGCCGACTGACTGGCAGAGCAGGGCTGCAGCGGGTAGATGGGGCCTCCGGTCGGTGTGCTGTGCAGTGCCAAGGCGCTTCCTCCGAGCCGCCCTCGGGCCCTCTTGGGTCCGACGCGAGGAGGGCCTGATGCCAAGGGTCTCTGAAGGGTCGGGTTCGTGAGGTGTTTTTTTTGCTCGCTGACCCTGTCCTTTAGCGTTGGAGAAGGTGGCCCACATCTTGGTTACCTCCCACCTCCAAGTCGTCTCCACGGGGCTTCGCCGAGGCAGGGGTGTGCTCCCCTATCTCCTGGCGGGGCTGCCATCTGGCAGACTGAATGTTGGGAGCAAGCACACTGCGGGGGCGGCCGAGTGCTGGGGGCACCCACGAGGGGTGATGTCTAGAACAGCGCAGTGTCACTGACTCTGCTGTGAACTCGACGCCCCTTTCAGCAGCCCCACTCTGGGTTCCTCCGGAAGGCTGCTCCAGAAGGAGCACTTGAAGGAATGAGGAATGAAATGCTACTTTGCCGCTTTACGGGGTCTCTCAAGCCTCTGCAACCAGCACCCTGCCATTGAGGTCGGCATGGAACAGCGGGTGGGTGAGAAGTTGCACCAGGACTGTTGGAACCCCACTGCATCTCTGTGGGGTGCTGTTTGTGGTAGAAACAGACCTTAACTAGGCCTCACCTGTGCTCCCTAGGGATTCTTTCTTTGGGTTCACCTCCTCCCCACAAGTACACATCTTCCTTTGAGACCTTGTTTTGCTTTCAACCAATCGAGAGTGGCAGTGGTGCTGCTAGTGTACCTGTCCTGCTGGTGGGCAGGCTAGAGAGACTCCCTTTTTCGCTCTGAAGAAACAAGCTGCAGGGAAGCCAGAGGAAGGAGAAACCTACTTGGCAAAGAACTGTGGGCTGTCCCCAGGAGCGGAGGGTGACCTTCAATAAAAAACTAAAGGCCCGAGTCCCACTGCCACAGAAGGGGATCACCCAACAGAGGGAGTAATCTTGGAAGGAACCCACCCCACCGCCCTAAGTCCAGGCTGCTGACGCGAATGCAGCCTGGCCGACAGACACGTGGTTTCCTGATGTGTTCTCACGGCCTGGCCTGTATTCCTGACCTACGGCAACCATGCGGTGCTAAGTGTGTTGTTTTAAGCCACTAAGTTTGTGATAATTTATTACACAGCATAGAATACTGCAACAATCTGTACATTATAACCCTAGCTGCCTACCATTTTTGCTAAAATTTCTTTTTTTTTTTTGCTAGAATTTCACTAACATGTAGCATGTAGTCCGCCCCAGTACTAACACTAAGTGTGGGTTGTAACGCTGCCTGTTGGTAGCAGGGGGGTCATAGTAGGTCCACCTGAGTGTTAGGAAGTTTCTCTCTGGAATTTCAGGTCGCAGTGAGTGAAGCTCTAGATAAAGCTGCCTTTGTCTAGCGAGGGCTTGTTAGGAAGTGCTCATCATGATCCCAGGCGAGGGAGGGGAGGAATGCGACTGCACTGGGATGGGGGAGGGTGAGAATTCCGTGTTCTGAATCTGTCGGAAGAGCTGCTCCTGATTCTTTGCTCCTCTCGCCTGTCCCTGCCGTTCTTTGTCTCCCCTCCTCCCCCCCCCCCCCCCCCCCCCCCCCCCCCCCGTAGAACAATGTTGCTGAAGTCCGAGAGCTCTCTTCTGACCTGCTGACGAAAGCCGTGGTGCAGCACATCAGCGCCTTGCTCCACAGCAAGGAGATGGAGCTCAGCTTCTTGGCTGCAGGCATTCTCGCCCATCTGGCCTCCGTGGAGGAGTCCTGGGTGGCCGAGGATCTCCAGAGGCAGGCTCTGCTTCAGGATCTGGTACAGGAACACCTCTGCGAACCGAGGACGACCTTCTCTTTCTTTCTTTTTTATTATTTAATACTTTTATTGGGGGCTCTTCCATCTCTTATCACAATCCATACGCTCATCCAATGTGTCAGTCATGTTTGCACGAATGCTACCATAATTTTCTCTCTCTCTTTTTTTTGGGGGGCATCACTGACCTCTGGTGGTTGTGGCGGCTCCTGAGAGCCGCCACTGGATTTGAACTGCCAAGCCTGCAGCCCCGCACTCAACCACTCATGCCACCGGGGCTCAGCCCCGCTACCATCATTTTCAAAGCCTTCTCTTTCCACTTGAACCCCGAATTTACTTTTCTAGATCATAGAGCTTTAATAATAGGTGTTTATTTTAGAAGATGAGAAAATATATAAATTTTAACAAGTACAAGTCACTCATTCATAACCTTAAAACCTAAAACTAGCTTCTCGTAACTTTATTCCCCTTGGTCTTTTTAAAGAAGTGAGTTTTGTGTGATCTATTTTTACCCTTTTTTTCCTCACTTTGAACTGTTTGTTCTTTTGGCATCTCCTAAATTATATGTGTGTGTGTGTGTGTGTGTGTGTATATATATATATATATATATATATATATATATAACTTTTTTAGGCATCACTGCCATCAGGTGGTGGGAGTAGGAGGCCCAGCCTTTGCTCCTGGGAGCTGGAATTGAACCTCCCACCCAGTGGGCCGCAGTCCCGCGCACAACCACTACGCCACCAGGGCTCAGCCCCTAAATAATATTTTGTACTGCTACTTCTTAACTTTGCATTCCTAGACATTATCTTTTGGTTCAGTTTCTACTCTAGAAAGTAAAATTTCATTTTCTTGTGCTACCCACTCTTTCACATATTCTACTATAAATCTCCCTTCATACATTCAAATATATTTGATTCCTTCTCAGAGACTTCCCTCCCAGAACCTTCTTCCTTCCATCTGGTTAGCATGTTGTGTATATCTGCTACAGTGCTGCTATCCTCGGATATAATTGCACAGTCTCATACTAGGACTTGTTTTGCTTCTCTTTTTTGCAGTGAGTGGATCTTTAAATAGTGAATTAGGGACGCATGAGTGAGGCTTGCCCTTCAGACTCCCAGCTCCCTATTTGCATAGGCTCGCTCTCCTCCTGGGTCTCCTCCTGGGTCAGCCGCCCTGTCACTGTGTGCCCCTCCCTCCTCCTGTTGGAGTGCGTCCTCCAGGCACTCGAGTCTAGTGACTTCCTTCACCTTTAATTGATTTAATGGCAAGACAGCGAATTGTAGGTTTGAAAGATTTTCCTTCAGAATTTTCAGAGTTTAAGATTTTTATCCTCAGGGTTTGAAAATCACAATGGTGTGTGCTATTTTCATTTATTTCACTCTCCACCCTGCCCCCTTCTCTCTCTGGTGCTCATCATGTCTCCCTTGTTGCCCTATTTCTGTCAGCTTTTGCATGTCTGCTGACACATTTTTAACATCCAGGATAACCTTCTCTGTTCTCATGTCTCTTAAAGGATATCAATGAAATGCATATATGTTAATGTTTTTTTTTTGGTTCAAGGTCTCCGTTTTTTCTGTTGGTTTTTGTCGGTTCCTGGTAGGAGGCCTGGGCACCCTTCCATACCCCTCTGTATGTGCATGCACAGTGTGGGCTTGTTCGTTAGGGTGCCCTCCCACAGTGCCTGTCAGGGCCTCCTCCATGACTGTCAGTGCCTTTAGCTCTTTGTCCTGATTGGCTGGCGTTTCCCTGGAGAAGAATCTCCTGTTGTCCTGCATGAGTGTGTTCAGCTGACTTCCTTGGGAAGAGGGCGGGCAGAAAGGGAGAGGGGAGGGGCGTGGTCTCAACATGGGCTCTGAAGATGTCCAGTTCCTGCCTTGTAGTGTGAGGCTCCCCCCACCTGCTGCTCCTGCGATTGTCCAACCCGGAATCCTTGTTGCATGGGCTCTGCGAGTCACTTAGAAACATATTTCTTTCTTTTTTTTGGGGGGGGGCAATCACTGCTCTCTGGTGGTGGGAGAGTAAGAGGCCCAGCCCCACGGCTGGAATTGAACCTCCGTCCCAGTGGGCCGCAGTCCCGTGCACAACGACTACGCCACCGGGGCTCAGCCCTAGAAACGTTCTTTCAATCAATCCTTTTTTCAGCCCCTCATTTCCATTTAGTATTTGTTGTGCCAAATTTCTAAATCTTTTGAGTAATCTTTTAAAACTGCAATTACAGTTTCTACTTTCCCTGTGCTAAATCACGTCTCATTTCACCAAATGCTTTGTTCTTGGAGTTTTTGCCTTTTCCTTTAAAGATCGTTTTGACTAGCCTATTGACTTTCGGGAAGGAATGGAGAGAAAAGCCTGGTGAGCTTTTGCTTATCCCCCTCCCCATATGGTTTTGTTCAGTCTTTATATACAGTTATTAACCTATTTTGCCAGGTTACCTGTACCTCTATTTATTAATCATCTCCCTATATTAAAAATAATTTGTTTCAAGCTTATGATTATAAAGGATATAAACATTTATTGTGACCTTTTTAAAATTGTTGGGATCCTGATTTTCTCCCCCCCTTTCTGTGTAGCATGCAACCATCCAGAATTGGCCAAGTTCGACATGTACCATGACGGCATTGGTGACCTACAGGTAGTTTCATGCTCATGCTGGGCTTTTCCGAACCCTTATTGTTTGGTTTGTTCACTATTAAACCGTGGTGCTGTTTTAAAAATTCCGAGTCGAATAATACTGACTCAGACCTTAATTCTCGTTAACATTAGGTAAGTCCGTCTTAGGAAATAGCCAAAGCTATAATGTGAAACTAATAGGTGTGAGATGATGGCACCCGTGGCGATAGCCCAAGTTCTGAATGCACCATTGTACCCTTCCAGGTCCTTCAAGGCATTTTTCCCACTCCTTGGCAACTTTTCTCAGCCCGAGGTGCAGCTCTGGGCACTGTGGGCCATGCATCACGTCTGCAGTAAAAACCGTATGTATGCAAAACATCACTGATTTCCCCAACTTTTTTTTTTTCCTGTGTAATGCCTATACCTGACAAGAGAACCAGGTGACTTTAAATGTAAGAAGGAGTTCTGATCAATAGTTCTAAATGTGTTCTCTAGTTTTAACTCTCTTAACAAAAAAACACAGGGGAAAGTGTGTGGCCGTTCCCCGGCTAACACTCTACTGATCCTAGACCTGGAGGGGCTCTCCCACAGTGTAGAAAGTGGAAGTGGGCTCCTTCTGTTCCCCACAGGCATGGGTCATCGTTTGGTGAGTGCCGGTTGAGAGACTTTTCTGTCTGCATGCTACATGCTCCATCGAACTCAAAGAGTACCAGAAAACCGAATGAGGGCTCGCTCTGTATCTGCTGTTCTGCAGCCCGCTCTTGTCTCTCTTCCCATTTATTCATAAATCTGTCTCTCTAGACTGGTCCTGGGAAGCTGTGGTTAGATGTCTCTTCATGTTTGGGGCCTTAAATTCCACCTTGGGAATTTGGTTTATTTATACCCTTTGCTCAAAATTATTGTTTTCACTATAAAACAAATTGACTATGATTTTGTACTAGAAAACCTGAGCCCTGGTGGCGTAGTAGTTGTGTGCGGGACTGTGGCCCACTGGGTTGGAGCTTCAAATCCAGCAGTAAGGCTGGACCTCCTGCTCCCACCACCAGAGGGCAGTGAGGCCCAAAAAAACAAAAACAAAAAAGAAAACCTGAGAGTATTTTTAGAATTAAAAGCTTAGCGTATTGGCTAAAAAGAAAATGTATAGAATCAATAGCGCTATAATGCTAGCACCAATTTAGGAAATGTCCTTAAGGAAAGAGATAACCATTGGCAGTATTAATAGAAGCATGAAAAAAGAAAACACGGCTTTTAACAAGTACTATGACTTATATGAAGAAAACCCTGAAACAATTGTTAGAAATTTAGTTAGATGATATGTCTTTTCAATATGAATAAAATACAATTTCCCAGTAACTGGATATGAGTTGGGAGTCTGAAAGCAATTTCAAAGTTTACCTAGAATAATAAGCAGAAAAGATATCACTCGTTCCACCCGTTAGTAATGGTCTTTAGGAGTTTACCCTCATAGTCACTTGGGCATTTGAAGGGTACTGTGTGGGGGCACATTGATGCACTGGATTATTGCATCATTATGGCCTGGAAATAGGCTTACTTTAGCGTGTTCCCTTACAATGGAAGCAGTAACTATAACTAGCATTTAGTTGACAAGCTTTATATGAGTAAGTCAAAGTCACTTAATTGTTATAACTAGTAGACAAGTATTTTTACTATGCTTATTTTACAAATGAGAAAATGAAAGCATTGAGAAGTAATTTGCCCAAAGTTAAAAGGCCTGGGAATTGGCAGAGCCAGGGCTCTAACGAGTGGTCTGATTCCAGAGTCTGCTGTATTAATTAAGACTTCAGTTTTTCTCTGGTGTGTTAGATGTCCTAATTTAACTAGTCTCCTTTGGACAGGTGTCACTTCCAACCTCTTCTCACAAATGCTTTCAATGAGTAATAGCACTCGCAAGCTGAAGGGTGCACGCAGCACGACACTTGGTCATTAAGAAGACAGCAGCTGAAGCCAGTCGATTTGTCCTCTGTCCCCAGTGTGGTACAACCGATGGCTGCTCACCGCGGAACCTTCGTGGAGTCGATGACACTGTGTTAGGTCATCGTGAGGGAGTAGCAGGCAGAGCTGCCGAGGTGGTGTAACACACAACCCATCACAGCAACCCATCACAGTGTGGGGATCAGAAAGATGTTTGAAGTAACATCAGCACCGTAGGGTGGAAATGATAAGTTTTCCTGAAGACATGCTCTCAGGACAGCCTTTGATAACCTTGGAAGAATGAGTTAAGTGCCCTGTAGGGACGGGAAAATAATTTCCAGCACACCTTTCCACGCCTTTATCTCACAAGTGCAGCTCTCCATTTTCTTAACTCCTTTCTCAGAAGCTCCTCCTTGTCTTGAGCTGTTCTCTTCTGAATTCAGTTTTCCAGCAAATCCCTCCTGAAAGTGGCATTTTGGTTTTGTATTCTGAGAGACTTGTCTGGAGCTATTAACACCTTACAGGTACAAAGGTCACTGAAATTTGTTTAGAATCACTCCCTGCATGTATGGACCCCAGAAGTAAGACGGTGACTTATCCTTACTCATGGGTCAACTAAAGATGGCTTCTTTCGAACGGAGACCAGCAGCCCTTTCTTCTCCAGGGCAACTGCTGGTTGGCTTACATGAAGTTTGTGTGTTCTACTGATTGTTTCTGGCTCCTCGGAAATCCCTTTACTTTGTACAATCTGCTGTGTATGTACAGATATTTGCATTATATTTTATTCAGCAGTTGGTGTTACCTAGCACAAATGTGTATTTACTGTTAAAATATCAAGACAGCTCTTTGAAGCATACTATTATCTCGAAATAAATAAGCATACTCATGGCAGAGCCACTGGGTGGCACAATTGCTTACGTGCTTGACAGCTAGCTGAAAAGTTGGCAGTCTAGTTTCAAAAGGTCACAGCCTTGAACGCCTGCCGCTCACTGCCACTGAGTCAGTTCTGATGCATTGGGACTATCCCCCTCCCTACAGGAGTAGAAAACCTCCTCTCTCCACAAGAAGCAGCTGTGGCATCAGAGGGCTGACCTTGACGTTAGGAGCCCAACACAGAAGCCGTGTGCCTGTCACCAGGGCTCATTGAAGCCCCTGGGGCGGCCGGTCCTGCTCTGACCCCCCCAGCAGTGCACCCCACAGCAACCAACACCGAGCAGTTAGCTAGCTCAGTGCTGCAGCCACACTTTGTTCTTGAGAAGAAAAGTAAAGAGTCCTACTCCGCTGTGGGTATATTTAAAATACCACTTGTTCTTTGCTTGATTCCCTTGCAGCCAGCAAATACTGCCGAATGTTGGTTGAAGAAGAAGGATTGCCGTTCTTGTGCGACATCCAGGAGCACATGGGTGCAGAGCCCCAGGCGCGGCAGATGGCGGCGGCCATTCTAAATGATTTCCGGATGCATTTCATGAGCTACCAGAAAGTCCTTCGCCCTCAGTTGTCCTTAACCTAAGGGGGTTTGTAACGCTTCCCTCTCACCCATGTTAGAGCTTCCTGCTCGGCCACCTCCTGAATGCCGGGACTTGTTCTTGTCCAGGTTTGCGTTCGTCACTTCCTGGGCTGCCTGTTAGCTGAAAAGTTACATAAAGGTTGCGTTTGTGTGTGAAAGCAAGCTGGAACCATTCTGGGGAGTACCCACCCCTTCAGTAGCAAAGTCACACAAGTGTCTTGGGGAAGCAAGCGATCAAAAATGTTCCACAAGGTCCTCACAAGTGAACGCCACCGTACATTGTGAAGTAGAACTTAGGTTTGCCGAGTGTGAAGTTTGCGTTACTTCTCATAAAAGTTTCATTTTGAATTGAAAACTGAGGTACAAAGAGGTTAAATAACTTGTCCAAGGTCACAGAGCTGACTGTTTCGGGCACTAAACCCAGGCAGTGGATTCGGATTCTTGAGCTCTGCGCAGCCCATGCAGGGCATAATTATTTTCTCCATTGTATGGTAGAAAAAGTAGGAATTTATTACCACCCTCATCATCTGTGGCATTTATAGAAAGGAGGTCGGGGTGTAGGAGTGGAGTGGCTTGGTGTGACCCCTAGCCCATCCCCAGAGGGAAACAGATGGCACTAGAGTCACCCTGGCTCCCCGGATTGTCTGGCCCAGGGAGGAGCGTAGTGGGACAGGCAGCACCTTTGAGGACTCGGAGCCACACCAAACCTTGTACCTATCTAGGGCCTTTCAGGAAACAGAAGCTCTGTTTTATAGGTGAAATGATGAGGATAGCTCCCCTGTAATTTTCCTTCCAGGTCCTGGTACTGAAGGCATGTCTCTCCCACACTTAGATGCACATGGAGGGTCATTCGCCAACAAATCTGGGGGGTCGCTTCTCCCTGAAGGCTGCCATGCCCTCCAGTCGGTCCCGAGTTGGGATATTCTGCAACAACATACAAAAACATTTGTTTGGGAAAGACGGGGCTGGAGGCTCAGGGCGGAGCCAGGGCCCAAGTGCCTATTTCTGGGCAGTGTTGTGAGCCTGGGGGGCTCCTGGGGGAGACAGGCCACCTCTCCAGCATCCCTGCCATTCGTTACTACGCAGTCCGACCACAGGCTGCTCAGCAGAGGAGAAAATCAAAACCGAGTTAGAACCCTGGTGTGTAGTTGGTTCTGCTTAGGACTAGTCTAGACATTTCAAAACCCGAAGATAGTATTTTTGACTCACTCAGCAAAGTTAGGCTGAACCAAATCAGGTCCATGTTTGTAGCTCCCCCAGTGAGCACACCCAGTCTACAGGCTGTAACCAAGGCCTTGGGGACCCAACTCCACCCCAGTCTCTACATGTGGTTCCCTGGGACCACTCCAGGTTTTCTGTGAGGAGAGGGTGTCGTGCAGTTAGATGCCGGGATGGGAAGAGCTCACCATGCTGACCCACCCCCAGCCTGACCTCTGCTAACAAGCATGTGGGCTGGCAGCAACCACATACCTGGGCATAACACATTTCTTCAATGGCCATCCCTGAAGCAATGTCGACCTGCAAGAAATAAATAGCACTCGATAGCCTCACCCCGTCCATCTCCAGCCCCATAGCACCTCGCCCAAATTCTTGTTTGGAGATGAGCACCCAGAGGTGCAGATGGTGACCCCTCAGTTGGCACTGAGTCTGCCCAGGTGGGTCATCTCCTGAGAACTGGTGGCACACAGTTCCACCCTGGCACCCAGGGCTGGTGGAAGCCAGAACTGGCTCAGTGGTGCCCTCTTTGTTTTAAACTGAGGCACAAAGAGGAAAGGCCACCCTGGGAGAATTTGTTCTAGGACAGCGACCCCAGTGTCCTGGTCGGCAGACTGATGGAGTGAACCTTCTCACCTCTATTCCTCGGTCAATGGCGACCTTGCCCAGCCGCACTGCGATGGGGGCCTAGGGGAGAGAAGAGGCTAAGTTCGGACAGGCTACCAGTTTGAACTGAGAAAGGCACGGCACACAGTTGTAGGGTCAGTCTTGGGGGAGAAGCCTGCACCTAGTTCTGGCTTGTCTATTAACAGTGTGACCCCTGCTACCTCTGAGTGGGGTGGGTGTGTAGCGAAGTCATCAGGGGCTCTCAGGGAGCAGAAAGTAGTGCTAAGAGGTAGTATAATTTAGAGATTTAAAGGATATGGGAGGAGGCTGTTGGAAGGTTATTTGCAAATCTTCCGTCTTATATAGGACGTAACTATTCATCAATCGTTGGTATGAGGCAGTGGGGAAACCAATCTCACCCCTTAATACTGAGCGCTGACTACTAATTTTGGGTGTGCTGGAATATTGAAAAACAAATCTACTTTCAAGTGTTTAAGCGCAGGTAATTGTATTGGACCGAGTGATGCCTTTTAGTATAATTGGAATTCTGTATCCTCTTAATCAAGTGCAAATATTCAGTTATGCCCCCCCCAAAAACAACATCCAGTGTGCAGGTCTAGCTGGAGGGTTCCCCTCTGTGGGAGTTCAGGCATGGATTCAGACCCTCTCTGAATAAGTGCAATATTCTGAGCAGTATTGTCTAAGATGATTGCCACAGACGCCACTCAATTACAGTGAGACAAGACAAAACAATGCTTGCTTTTAAACCCAACAGCTATCACTTTGTAAACATAACAGTCCCTGCCTCCCGCCCCCCCTATCAAAGGTAACAAAAGAGGTAGTTATTTAAACTTGAACGAGTTGGGATGGGGGTCCGGGGAAGAAACCTGTTTAAAAGCTTTGTTATTAATACTTTATTTTCATGTTCTAGTCAAATATATGGTTAACATTTCTATAGGCATATACTTTAATATGTTCGTTTTTGTGTTGGAGATACATTAAAATTTAGCTTCTGTTTAAGAAGTTGTGTGCATACCCTGCCCTTCTAAAAATTAAAGTTTTGATACTACACTATATACTTGTTTTGTGAAAAAACCTGAAGTACCAGTGTAAGACCTGGGATTGCGTGAACTTTGTGTGACCTTGATGCTATTTATCCTTTCCAGATTGCTTTCCCCTCACAGGTCACATGGAGGTGCGTTTCCAGATTGTTCTAGTAATGGTGAGGTGTTCAGGAAAGGCTAGGTCTAGATTGATCTTATCAGGCAAACATAGCTCCAGTTATCTGCCTGGAGCCTTAACCAAGCCAGACTGCTATGGGAGCCCCCTGAAGGCTTTGGGTCCCGAGAAAGCGAGGGTGGTGCCTGACTCGGCTGGAACGTAACTTCGCCCTGGGCGAGCATTTCTAACCCTTTTGAAGAACTGTGATGAAGGGCGGTTTGAAGATTTAAAAACATTGAGCCTTAAAACACGATCCTTGTATTTCGAGAATTTCTGTGCCGCATAGCAGCCCAGGAAAGGCGGACTAAGCATTCTGTATCTGCTTTGGAATCTTCTGTTGGACAGGTTTGAGGGCGCTTTATTGACTTCTTGCCATCCAGTGAGGTAGTCACCAGCCACATAGGCCCTAGAGCACTTGAAGTATGGTTTAGTGTACCTGGGCAGCAGGTTTCATGGGACTGACTTTGGACAGCTGCACGTGACTGCTGTACTGCATAGGGCAGGTGCAGGCCTTGCCTCATCACAGAAAGTCCCGGGGGCGGGGGGGGGGCTTGTAGAAGAGCAGGACTTACAAGCACACCTGACAACAGTTCCCATGTTACGTCTTGCTTTCTGTTCAGAATTAAAATCTGACTTTGTTTTGCTTACTGGGTAGCTGGATGGATACGGAAATACCGACGAAGCTTAATTTTATGTCTTTGGGTGATGGCCCCGCTGTAGTCTGCCAGAACACCTTCCTGCCTCCCTTCTTCCCCCTCCCTGCATGTGCTTCCCTGCCTGGGTGAAGCTGTCCCCGAACCTGAGGCAGGATCTCTTGGGCCAGGGTTCGAGCCCGCTGGTAGGCGGCATCACCGTCCTCGTTCTGGGCCACCGCATGGTTCACCAGCCCCAGCACCTGGGCCTGTGTGCCGCTCAGCCGCCGGCCAGTGAAGATGAGCTCCTTTGCCAGCGCCACTCCCAGACAGCGTGGCAGCCTCTGAGTGCCTCCTGCGAGGGTGGGGTGACAGGCCAGGGGTCAGCTCGGGAAGGGAGGGCACAGTGCAGCAGTCAGCCAAGAGCCAGGGGAGCGGCTGGCTGGGCGGGCTCCAGGATGTGGTCCCCAGTACATAGGGTCGCAATCCACATGCTGCTGTGGTCTCGGAAGTGCAGGAGCACAGAGCAGAAGCATGCTACTCGGAGAGCTACCACATGGGACTCACTTGTGGTTCTAGGCCACAGATCGTCAATTTGGGAACCGCAGCATGTGAGGCATAGTGAAGCAGGGCATGCCTGGAGCCAGGAAACTGGGCAGGCAGAGGAGAGGGTTACCTGCCCCCGGGAGGAGCCCTCGGGTGGTCTCAATCAGCCCCATCACAGCCGAAGATGCTGAAAGAACACACAGAGTGAGTGAGCCCCGCACCCTCTTCCAGAGTCAGCCATTCACAGGGAGGAGGCTCCCCCAGCATACACAACTCCCCTGCCCCTTCAGCCAGCACCAGACTGCCCCTTGGGAAGCCCTAAGCCCTACCCTGGAAGTTGGGAGGCCCAGGCCACACACCTGCCGGCAGGGACATCAGCAGTACATTCATGGAGCTGCTGCAGGTCTCATAGGTGGTGGTGCTTGGAAGGAGAAGGCCCTCCTGAATGACTTGGGGGTTCATGGATACTGGTTCTGGTCCGTGGCCCACCCAGTGTCAACGACTGCTCCCGCCATGGTTCCTCCTTCCTCACTTTGCGCCATGGCCTGCCTCCCGCTGCATCCCAGGCCAACCTTCCGCAGGTTCAACCTCAAAGATGGCCCACCCTCCCTGGCTCCCGTCAACATAGACGTCTCAGCCCAGCAAGGTGAGCGGAACACTCGTGACTAATCCTCCCTCCTCACCAAAACCGTGTGAGTGAGTGAGTTGCCAGAAATACAGGCCGCAGCCAAAGTGTTTTGGGATGGGGGGTGGGAGGCTTGCCTGGCACCCTGTGCACCGGATAGATAGGAGACGACATCCACACTAGCAATTACATACTGTAAATGTCCTTCCTAAGATGATAAGCCCTGGGGATGGACTGCTAATGGGTCAGCGGTTCAGATCCATCAGCTACACCTCTGGAGAAAGAGGAGGCTGGCTGCTACTGCAAAGGTTACAAAGTCAAGGTTACAGAGTCTCGAGAACCCAGCGTAGGTCACCGTGGGCCTGAGATCGCTCAGACCGTGGGTGCTCGGCACTTCACCCATCCAACACAACCCAACTGCTTTGCACAAAGAACGCAAACTTTGTGCCAGTGAGCCAGAGGGCAGTGATCCTGCTTGGCACATTTGTAATTCTCACTGTCCTGACTCAGCTTTGTTCAAAATTAAGTTGGCGTTTAACCCAATTGGAAGGTTGAGCAGAACCTTTGTTCTCTGGCCCTCCTCGGTACCCTTTTACATCCCATCAGCGACTGCTCTGAGGTAGGTGGAGATGAGGGAGGCTTTTCAGACACTAGCTGTCAGTGGCAGGGCCAGGAGGGGTACCAGTTTCAGTGGCCAATTCTGCACCTTCAGACTTAGCCTGTTTCATTCTCCCCTCCCCATCTGGCCCTGCCTCACGTACTGTACGGTACCTGCTACTCGGAGGTCACAGGCCAGGGCGAGCTCCAGACCTCCTCCCAAAGCAAACCCGTCCATAGCTGCAATGGTGGGCGCAGGGAAGGAAGCTGTGGAGAGAAAGAATCGGGGCTAGGTTGCTGTAGAACCACAGCAGGGGCTTACAGCTGGGGAGGGGCATGCTGGCTGGAGCAAAAGGCCACCCTGGTCTCAGGTGTGGGTCCCTCACCTGGTACCTCCCCCAGGTGACCCCAGGAGTCCATTCTCCCACCAGGGAAGGGGTTCATTGTCAAACGAGAGCCACGATGAAATGGCCCTTGCTCAAGCCCACCCCTGCTGGTCTCCCAGAAGCCAGCGTTCGTGTTCTCCCTGCTGTTCTCCCTCCCTGTTCTCTCTCATGTGAGCATGGTCAGGGCCCTTACACAGCAAGGGCCCAGTCTCCTAGAGGCAGACCCATTTTGGAAGGTGGGTCACCAAACGCTTCCTGCAGGAGGCAACACGAAGGGACCCAGGGGTGTTCAGGCAAAGAGACCAGCCTTTTGTCAGAGCTTGGGGGCATGTTTGACCTCCAGGATGGCAGCCCCTGTGGCTGGCTGGTAGATGGTCACATGGAGTTGTCACAGAGCCAGGACAGCCTCTGAGGGAAATGCCCTCAGCGCCCTTCACCTCCCCCCACACCCCTTGCCGAATGCCTTGTGCAGTCTCCCACCCTGGGAGAATCATATGAACTACACCCCCCCCCCCCCAAAAAAAAAAAAGAACAACTCATGTTCTGCCTTTAAAGTGGGGGATGGGTGGGGGGGTGCCCAGAGGGGCTGGGATTGACAGGAACCCCCCAACCCTGACCCCCAGATCCTCACCGATGTCACTCATTAGGCCTCGGAGCCGTCGGACAAAGACCTTCACCTCGGCCTCACTCATCTGCTCGCGCTCCTTCAGGTCGGCACCTGCGAACACCAGGGGGCTGTGACCCGGGAAAGTGACCGGCTGCCCCGTCCCAGGCCCTGGAAAGACCCAGGGAAAGCCCGGAGATAGCAGGGTCGACAAGGGCAGGGCCAGCAGGGTCAGAGGAGGTGGAGAAGTCCAGCCAGACGAGAACGAGGGTGGAGTGCCATGGAGGAACGGGAATCCAGGGGAGAGCTGTGACATAGTGGGGCTGCCGAAGGCAGATGGCAGGGGTTGAAGCCAGAGTAGGGAGAGTGTAGGCTTTTCACATTGTACACTGGAGGAGTCTGAACATTGAGAGCCCTGGGAAGACTGATGTGTTCCAGCCTCTTCTGTGATCAAGGGGAAAATGGCCAAGAGAGGGGCAGAGACTAGCTTAGCTGGGTTCCAGAGCAAGTCCCACCTCCTGATGTCCGCTTCCAGACTTCGGACTCCAGCCTCCCGCCATCCCCTCCTCCCCCGTGCTCAGCTGGAGGGCAAGGAGTAGATCTTAAAGGGACCCGACGTGACTATGATGGAGGAGGGTGAGACGGGGAGCCAAGGTAGGCCTTTTCAGGGCAGCTCGGTCAGACCCCTGGACTGTTCCTCTGTGTTGTGTATGCTGGACATACACTTAATGTGGTCATTAAGGCTATGTCAGCCAGATACTCCCGGGGCACGGCAGGGGCAGGGCTCAACCTATCAATTGAGTAGCGGCATGATGACACCGGGTTGTCAAAAGCCTTTTTGTATATGTGAGAAAGACGGCAGAATCCAATCCTCATTGGCCCTCTGCCATCTGCTGGAGCTGGATCCTGTGTGTGGATGTGCATCCTGCATCTGCTCCTCCCAGGAGCCACCAGCAGGCTGCTGGCAGCAGATCCATTTGGCTGACTGCAGAGGTCTGCTGCCTCTGCTTGGTCGTCGTCGCCCTCTTTCCGGTCCATCAGCTTCCCCGAATCACGAGAAGCTTGAGTGGACTTAGTAACTGTGTAAGCCATTTCTTGCTGTCAATGGCTTTCTATCTACACATCAAAGACATCAAAGCCTTACTGGTTTTTTTTTTTGCTGGAGGGGGTAGGGGGGTAGGGTGGGCATCACTGCCCTGGTGGGAGTAGGAGGCCCAGCCTTGCTCCTGGAGAGCTGCTGCTGGATTTGAACCGCCAACTCAGTGGGCTGCAGCCCTGCACTGAACCACTATGCCACTA
>PVJH01038109.1:0-17390 GCA_004026705.1 Nesogale talazaci | reverse complement strand
CAGCATGGCACCGTCCCCTCACATACCGCCTGCCGGAGACTGGGGCTCTGGATTCCCTTGAAACCAAAGAAAACCCTGGTCCCTCCAACTTCCCAGAGGACCCCTGTCCCCAACACGAACATTTTCATCCAGAACTCCCTGCCCTTGCCTGGGAAGCCAGGCCTTACCTCTCCGAGGTGGCCCCAGCTGCCTCCTGCCGGAGTCCCCAGACAACACTGACCGGGCTCTTCCTATCTATGCTGACGTCAGTCAGTTAGGAAACGGAGAAGCAGAAAGAGGAAGCAATACCAGGCCTCTCCCAGACCCTGAGTCGTCAAAAGCGGAGCCCAGCTTCTTAGAACTTTGAGCACAGTGCTGTTTTGCAAGCCTGCTTGGCGTCCCACATGACCTTCTTTCCTTCTCTCTCTCTTTTAAACGAAACGAAGTGTGTGTGTGCAGCGAGTGCTGAGCCATTTGGAGCTGCCGACCTTCACTCACCGGCTAGAAAAACAAACCGAGGAACATACGTACACACAAGTCGATTCAAAGGAGAACTCCCAGCAGGTCCCCGCCCACACCCCGCAGTGCACTAGGGACTCTCCTTGGTTGGAGGTGAAGGCGGGTGATTCAGCCCAGATGCCGTGACCTTTCCCTGTGGAGCGGGCACCAGGCACAGAGGTGGGCAGTCAGTCCTCCCGGGGCTTGAAAGGTGGAGGCATAGTTGTGCTCTGCTTCATTTTTTGGTTTGACCCCACCACCCACCCCTCAAACATGTTCTGGTTCCTGCCAACGAGGTTGTTCTACTTTTTCTGGGACGGGTTTCCTTGAACTTGGTTTTGCACATTAGGTACCTCTGGATTTCCTCAGGTCACCAGCGATGGCTTCCAAGGGCTGTGAGTGGCAGGGGGCACCCGCATCTCATGGAAGAAGGCAGGTGGCGGTGTCTTTACGAATCATTGATTCCTCTGCTTTGTCTCCCCAGTCAATTCCTATACATCCTGGAAGTCTCAGTGCAAACACCACCCCCTTCAGGCAGCCTACCTGGATTTGCCTGTGCAGATAAGGAGCAGGGGAGGGCTGAGAGCCCCGCCAGCCTGGGGTTGACTCCTACTTCTGCTTAGAAGGCGACTTGGTGCAAATTGCCTGCACAGAGGTCTCCGAGCTCACCTGTGACTTCCATAGGAGTGTGAGCTCAGCCGGAAGGCTGTGGAGGGAATCCACTAGACTCTGGAGATGGGGAAGGCTGAGCTCAGACCCTATATCCTGACCCCTCCCCCCCACTGGAGAATGTGCATCGGCAAGACCTGGTTTCCCCTGCAAGTCTCTCTTGCCCTGCACCTCCCAACCCTGTCCCCAAGTCCCTGGTGACTGTGGCTGACTTTCTCCAATACGGTCTTCACGGCTGAGCTTGCGATGGGCTCCCATTTCTCTCCCAGTCGTCCAGAATATGCCCTGGTGCAGCAGGGGCCCTCATGACTGTGAGTGAAATGGATGGATGGATGGATGGTAACTTCCTTGGCAGCAGGGCAAGATATATGAAGCATTCACACAGGATGCTAAAGATGCCAATAATTAAGAGAGATCATATTTTAAGGTTAAGTTGCAAAGTGCAAAAAAAAATGTACAATGCACAAACTTTTAGAATGAACCCGTCTCGGAGCAATAATCGAGTATGGGACAGGGTGGGGGGGGATGGGGAATGCTGATCTACTGGCAGGGGGAGGGATGATGGGAGTGGGGCAGGCGGGACCTTGCAAGAAACCCACCAGGCTTCCGATCTCCTCATTCCTTGTACTCTGTGTGCCATGAAGAAGGACTTGGGATGCCCCGTCTTTGCAGAGAAAAGTCCTGCCTGGGGAGCAAGACGGCTGGGTGAAGCTCCTGGGGTCCACTCTGGCCTTTCTGCCTGGAGTGCATCCCATCTGAGTAAGGGAGCTCATGATGGACTCCCCCCCTACTTGATTTGAGGGGTGCGAAGGGGAGCAGCACCCCTCCCATTCAGCCTGTCCTCCCTGAGCCCCTCTGCTGCGGCAGCCAACGCTGAGGGCTGGGGACTCAGGGACAGCACACTGACCCCCGTCTGGCACCAGCAGCTCCATGGGCCACCAGAAGTCAAAGTGGAGCAGTGCTCTCCTGGTTGGCTTGACCATGCCTCAAGGGGAACATTAGGCTTCGACTTTCACGTGACAGGATGCAGTGTTGGTGCCCACCTGTCTTATTTAAGATCGGATCTTTCCTTCGTCAATAGTGTTTCTTTCACCAGGTTTGGCTTTTTATAATCGGTACATGAAGCTAGACCAGAGATGGGCAAACCGCAGCTCACGAACCCTATGCGGCAATTTGTAAACATGCGGCTCTAAAATCACCTTGAAAGCATCGGAAGGTTATTGCTTCGGATGGCGCTGGCTTCATTTGTCTGGGAAAGCATATTTAAGGCTCCTGAGTGGTTTGAAATGTGTTGGGAGGGGCAGGATTGGCACTTCGGTCTCCAGAGTTTACCCACCCCTGAGTTAGACCACCATGAGCACAGGCCAGGGACCTCCACGGCCTGAGAGGTCAGGAAGGTCCATCTTGCTGCCTCAAGAGAAGTGGCCCACCAAGAGCAGGGGCCCAGAATCCCACAGGGCTGCGACCCACCATTCCTTGGGGGCAAGCGTGCGCCCCTGCCTCCTTGCTCCTGGTGTGTGACTAAGACGCATCCCTGGAGAGACCCGGAAGTGGGATACGGGAAGCTCGGGTCTTGATCTGGGCCTGGGACCTCGCCGAGAGCGGTCTGGGGGTGTCGTGACTCCCCGTGGGGTCCCGACAAGAGAGGCAGAAAGAGTGTGCGGTCCGGCCTTGGTCCTGGGAAGCTTGCTTTGCTTGCCTTTGTGAGTGTTGGTTAGCTGTCTTGGGTGGAATGGCACTGAGCCCAGGTATTCTCAGCCTGGGAATTAACATGTTTTTCTTATATCGCCGAGGCAATTCTCTGTTCTGTGGGCCATGCCTTGAACTGCTAACCACAAGGTCAGCGGGCCACACCTACCAGCCGCTCTGTGGGAGAGACAGGAAACCTTCTGCCCCCGTAAAGACTGACAATCTTGGAGACCCTCCAGAGGACTGCTTTGAGTCAGTGGTTTTGGGCTCAGGGTGGGGGGGGTGGTGGCGGGTTTGGTTAAATAAACAAGTCTTCAGTGTATGATGTCATGAGTATTTATTGATTGGACCACCTAGACCCTAAAACATTCGCCGCCCCCCCCCCATCAATCCCAGAAGTCTCTTTGGTGCCTCCCAGTCACTCTCTCGGCTCCGGTTTCCCTCCTAAAATAGCTATGCCTGCTTTTCCAGTTCACCTCATCGAATCGCCGGGGACTTGGTTGTGTCTTCCATTAGTGAAGACACAAAGAGACAGGCAGTGGCCTCCTGACGTCAGGAATGCCCACAACCCTGCCCCATGCTGGTGGATGATCCCTGACCGAGTCTTACTTTATGACCCTCTGCCACTGCCACCGAGCGGATTTCCACGCAGCGACTCTGTAGGACGGGGAAGAACAATCGCTGTTCGTTTCCAGGCCTGGGATGCTCTACAGGAGTGGAAAGTCTCATCTTCCTCTCAGAGAGCAGCTGGGATTGAACAGTTCACCCTAGGGGCTCCCCTGCAGGCTAAGCAGAGCAACAAATCCGCCCCCTCCACCACCTCCCTCCCTTCTTTCTCACACTCTGAGGCCTTCCTCCACCTGGTCCAATGACCACCTGCCGTTAGCCGCTGCTGCTCAAGATACAGATCCAAGACTTCTAGGTAAATGACGACGACGGGGAGCCAAAGGTCTAGAGCAGATCCTGGATCGTCAAGAGTCCATGAAGAGGAACAGGAATGTTCTCAAATATGGGTGGGTTGGGGGTGCGAGAACCAGTTTCTGGAGCAACCGAGGAAATGTAGGTTTCATCATGCTCGAAAACATCTCACAGCGCAGAAGCCCAGGAGAGTCATAGAATGAGCTGGCAGGGTGCCCCTCTTCCATTTCCAGGCAGAAGCAATGCCGAGAACGAAGGTGAGTCAGCAGCGTCCTTACAGAAATCCTGTCCGGGGTGAGGAGGTCCTCTCGGAGGGTGGAAGGAGGCAGCTCTGCCAAACTTTGGAGGAAAGGGCGTCACAGGGAGCAACCCCACCCCGCTCAAAACGGATCTGTCTGTAAGCCTTCCCCCAACTGAGAAAGATGTTTTGAGAAATAGCAAACTACCCGAGTGGTTAAGAGAATTTAACTGTACTGGCAAACAGAAAAACTCTTAAATGTGCTGTCGGAAAGCTTCTGGTGCCTTCTTAAATTTGTAACTTTAATACATTTTAAAATAACATAATCAACTTTGTTGAAACACACACACACACACACACACACAAAATAAGGAAGGAAGGGGGATGGGGAAGCCGCTGCTTTTAGAGACAAACAAACGAGGGTCAAGTTCGCCTCAAACTTCTCTTTACGTTCACGGAAGAACTATTCTCTTAGGTAGCGTCATGGTCTAGAGAGATTCTGATGGTTCCTTTCACTATAAAACATCTAGGTTCTAGGTAACCAGACCTTTTTTTAAGAAGGCCTTGCTGAAATCCAGGAGATGATGCAATTTTCTAGGGCACCCCTGCTTTCCAAGCAAAACTAAGACAGCTCTCTATCGAAAGCCTTTTTTTAAGGGAGCTGAAGCTTCAGTATCGGACAAACAGGAAAGGCAATGTCAAATGTGCTGTCCGTGCAAATGATGCTGATATCTGCTCCGGACATCTTTGACTCCGCAGGGCGAGAGAGCCGAGCCAGAGATTCTCACCTTCAATTTAGCTCCCAGTCGAAACAAAAGCTCCGCCCGTGCCTGACCCATGGGTGCAGAGTAAGACTGCACTCTGCACAGCCTTCAAGACTCGGACCTTTTATTGGGGGCTCCTACAACTCTTGCCACAATCCATCTATCCATCCATGGTCTGTCAAGAACATTTATGCACTTGTTGCCTTCATCATTCTCAAAACATTTGCTTTTGATTTAAGCCCTTGGAATCAGCTCCTCATTTTCCCCTCCCTGCCCACCCGCCTCCCTCATGAACCCTTGATAATTTATAAATTATTATTATTCTGTCATATCTTACACTGTCCAATGTCTTCCTTCACCCATTGCCCTGTTGACCATACCCCAGGGAGGAGGTTATATATAGATCTTTATAATGGGTTCCCCCTTTCTACCCCACCCAACCTCCAACATCCTGGTATCATCACTGATGCTGAACGGATCATCTGTTCTGGATTCCCTATGTTTCCAGTGCCAGTGCACATCCTCTGGTCTAGCCAGATTTGTAAGGTAGAATTGGGATCATGACAGTGGAGGGTGGGAGGGAGGAAGCATTGAAGAACGAGAGGAAAGTTGCATGTTTCATCATTGCTAAATACACCCCGACTGACTCTTTTCCTCCCTACTACCCTTCTGTAAGGGGAAGTCACTTCACCAATGGGCTTTGGGTCCCAAAACTGTACTCCCCCACATTTACAATTATATAATTTTTAATTCTTTGATGCCTGATACCTGATCCCTTTGAGACCCCTCTTGGTCTCACAGGTTGGTGTGTTTCTTCCATGTGGGCTCTGTTGCTTCTGAGCTAGATGGCTGTTTGTTTACCTCCAAGCCTTTAAGACCCCAGGTGCCATAAATTTTGATAACTGGGCACCATCAGCTTTCTTCATCACTTTTGTTTATGCACACATCTGTCTTCAGTGATCATGTTGGGAAGGTGAACATCATGAAATGCCAATTTAATAGAACAAAGTGTTCTTGCAGTGAGGAAGTACTTGAGAGGAGGTCCAGTGTCCATCTGCTGTCTTAATACTAACCCTATAAGTATATGCAGGTATTTCCCCATCATCGCATATAAATATATGTACCTATGTACATGCCTGTATTTAGACCTCTATAAATGACCTTTGCCTCCTAATTCTTTCCTCTATTTCCTTTTACTTTCCTTTAGTCCCACTATCATATTCAGTCTTCATTTGGGTTTCAGTAATTCCTCTCAGTTACATTATCCTTGATCAATCCCTGCCACGCCTCTCACACCCTCCTTGCAACTGATCTTGGCTCACTTTTCATTCCCTTGGCCCTCGGTTGGTCAACACCACTTTTTTTCTCCCACCTCTCCCATTTCCCCCTGAAACCATCGGTCCTGTTGTTTTCTCCTCCAGACTGATCATCCAGCCTATCTTACCTAGATAGATCTGCAGAGATGATAATATGCACAAAATAGCAAGACATAGCAAAACAAAGGGACAAAACAACAAAAATAACCAATGTCTAGAATATATATATAAGTAAAAATATCACAATAAAAAATAAAAACCTGTAAATAGTTCAAGGTCTGTCTGTTGACCTCTAAGAGTGTCCTCTGGTTGAGTCTGATGGGGTGTCATGCCTTGGCTGCTGGGACCTTCTGAGAACAGATCACCGGGCCTTTCTTTCAAGGTTCTTCTGGGTGTATTCTAACCTCAGACCTTTGGACTCAGTCCTCGGGTATTTTAATCATTTGTTTCTTTCGGGAACTCCAAATTCAGGGGCTGTGAGGGGACTCACATGAATTTCAGTGGGGTATGGGCCCTGCCTCCCAGCGGAAGCAGAAGCCACGGTCGAGATCTCTGGAAGGAAATGCTTTCGATTTGAGGCCCTAGGTTTTCCTCATCAGCCCTCACCTTGAACGGTTGTCATATTTATGTGGACAGGAGCCACCTGGGGTGAGAGTACGCAGGAACAAAAAACAAGAAGTGGAGGCGTTCAAAGAAACGAATACGTTAGAAGCGTCAGATCACGATTGCAAACTATACGTGTTACTCGAGTCACTCACCTCCAGGGAGTTGAGTATGACTCACAGGGGCAGTGGAAAGGCTCCTTTGTGCTGCGCAGACTTTTAAAGCTTTATGGGAGCAGAGTGCCTCAACTTTTTTTCTGCGGAGCCACTGGTAGGTTCAAACAGCTGACATTGTGGCTATCAGCTCAATTCATAACCCACTACCCCACCAGGGCACTTTAGTGGTGTAAGAAAGAGGGATGGAAATTTATAGAAAAAATAATCAAGTAACATGAAGCCACCAAAAATTGTCAAACCGATTCAAGTAAGAATCAAGTAGAACTTTGAGAAATGAAAATTAGCATGTTAAAATAAGATCATCAGTTATCAGGCATCAAGGAGGAAAAAGTCATATCATTGCATGCCCACCTTCCTGATATGATCACTGACGACAAAGGGGTGCATAAGCAAATGTGGCAAAGAAAGCTGATGGTGCCCGACTATCAAAAGACATAGCACCCTAAAGTCTTGAAGATACACAAACAGCCATCTAACTCAGAAGCAACAAAGCCAGGTGTCGAAAGAATCAAGTATCAGACATCAAAGAACTAAAAATTTTATCCTTATAAATGAGGGGGAGTACAGATTGGGGACCCAAAGCCCATCTGTGGGTGAAGCGGCATCTCTTACAGAAGAGTCATGGGGAGGAGAGGAGTCAGTCAGGGTGCAGTGTAGCAATGATGAAATATGCAAGTTTCCTCTAGTTCTTAAATGCTTCTCTTCCCCCCCCCCGACTATCATGATTTCAATTCTACCTTACAAATCCAGTTAGACCAGAGGATGTACACTGGTACAGATAGGAACCAGAAACAGGGAATTCAGGACAGATGACCCTTTCAGGACCAGTGGGGAGAGTAGTGATACTGAGAGAGTGAAGGGAAGTTGGCGTAGAAAGGGGAAACCAATTATAAGGATCCACATATAAACTCCTCCCTGGGTTATAAACAACAGGGAAGTTGGTGAAGAGAGGCATTGAACAGTGTACGATATAACAAAATAATAATAATAATTTATGAACTATCAAGGGTTCATGAGGGAGTGGGAAGCGGAAAGGGAGGGGGAAATGAGCTATTACCAAGGGCTTAAGTAGAAAGAAAATGTTTTGAGAATGCAGACTATTACAGCAGAAAGTATGATTAGTTGTTATTATCTATCTGAAAAAGATATATATTTTAAATATTCAAGATATACCCCAGATAAAGAAATAAAATAGATGAAATATGTAGGAGATTATATGATAAAACTACCTAACTGGCACTTTAAAGAAAAGAAAGTATGATGAAGAAAGCATATCTGGATATATAATATTTTAGAACTTATGCAAATTTTCCAATAATTTTGAAATACATGGATGTAAAGAGCATAGTACAATATATAGTAGCATTCTAAATTAAAATAAATTAACTCATGAATACTTTGTAGTGAAGTCATGAAACACAATGTAGAGCAACTAGAAAGAGAGTAGAGAAGATTAATTATCTTCGAAAACAAGTAAGCAGACTTTTTAGTGAAACAAGGAAAATGCCGTATTTTTTGGACCAAGAGATGCACCTGAGCATAAGACACATCCAGTATTTAGAGCAGGAAAACAATAAAAAGTATTCTAA
The DNA here is from genome assembly GCA_004026705.1 of Nesogale talazaci. Lineage (NCBI taxonomy): Eukaryota > Metazoa > Chordata > Mammalia > Afrosoricida > Tenrecidae > Nesogale > Nesogale talazaci. The sequence continues at coordinate 8,951 of PVJH01038109.1, read as the reverse complement.
ACCATATAGTACCAGTATACTAAAATGTTCTGGGGTACCACACTTTGGGGCCAGAAGATGCACCCTCAATTTTCCACCACTTTTTTGGGGGGGAGGGGAAAGGAAAGGTGCATCTTATGGTCTGAAAAATATGGGAGATAGCAAATGGAATGATGGCTTTCAAAAATGCTGGGGAAAGAAGAAGCATGGAGTGAGAATCGGCTCCGCAGAATGATCATCAGACAAAGTGTAGTCTGAAGTGAAGGTGCCTTTCAGATTAAAAAGGAAATGGATGCACCAGCACCTGAGAAAGTTTGTCATCAACAGGTCATCCATCGATAAAGGGACTTCTGAAAGAGGTAGTTCAGAGAACCCTATCTGCAAGAGATCTCCTGAGACAGACCCACACAGAAAAAATAGCAATGAATGGGCAAAATTTTAGATACATTCAAACAGATCTTTGTGTAAAATAAATAAAAACAACACTCGACTCGCTGGGCTTTAAAAAACAGCTCAAACTACTCGCTACAATAGCATGGAAGTTGGAAAGAGGTCAAATGATGTGGAGAAACAGGACTATGGTAACAGACAGACTCAGTGTTTCCATTTGTTTCTTACTCGAGGCCTGAGGACAGCTCTCCTCCTGGATCAAAGGACCCTTTAACCTTTGATCTTGAACTCGGTCAGATGGGCTGACTGCCTGCATGCAGCTGGCAGTTGGGGACAGAGAGCAGAGAAGGGTGCATGGAAGGCTGACATGAATCAGGTTTTAGAGGGCCACAAAGTCCGTTGAGGATGCTAAGTGAAAAGGTGAAGAGGCTTCAGGATGACCTTCACCTATGCATCAACTTATTTCTTTTTTACTAATCCCAAGGCTAGTACAGGATAAGAATTTATATTGAAATAATTTAAAAGGAGCTCTTGGAGTAATGATTGAAATTATAAGTGAATCGCTTTATCACATTTTTATTCCCTGTGGTCTATGAAATAGTAGCGTGTCTATCATTGACGGCATCTTTGATGTTTATGGGGTACAGTAAAGTGTTGAGAAGAATACAGAGATAATAATGACCATCGCGCTTGTGACAGTCATGTACTTATATTAATTTTGTGATTGAAATGTAGGAGTGGAGTCTAGCCTGTTCATCTGGAGATAGCCATTGAGTAGCCAATGAGGCCTCTATGTGGGCTTTCTCCTGAGACTTCTGGGAAATCTCGCGATTTTTCCCTTGTGAAGATGAGAAGCTATCTTCCCCAGTTGTTGGGAGTTAGTCTCAGAGACCATTAATCACAGACAAGACAAGATGGTAGCGTCTGAGAAGTTGGAGGAGCCGCATGAGAGGCCACATGGCTTTGCCCTGATGGAGCAGACCTCTGAAGCTGGAGCGGCATGCTGTTGATGGACCCTGAGCCCTGGATACGAGGGGCCATGGGGAGACCCCTGCCAGCGCCGGGACTGTGCACCCACTGACCTGTGACTTCGTGAATCGGAAGGAGACTTTGTAGACTGATATCGGGCATATGGGTTAATATCGGACTTATAACTTTGCACTGGACTGGATTGGGATGCCTTCTTAGTGTCCCATTCCTTTTGTATATAAAACTTTTCCTTATAGCCATATGCGTGTCTATGAAATGTGTTCCTCTAGTCTATCCGGACTGACACAGTGCTATAGATCATTCATGCTGTGATCAGACACTGGATTGAACCAACCACTTGCACTGTCTATCCTGTTCTTCACAATAGACAGCTCTCCACAGCGTCCCCTTGTAGAAGAAAAACCGAGTGTAAAAAGAGGACAGCCACCGACTTGCCAAGATCAGAATCAGACTTTCTGATAGCAAAGGACCTACTATATTTTTTGCACCATAAGATGCATCCAGTTTTTAGAGCAGAACAATACGAAAAGAAAATATTCTGAACCAAATAGTACCGGTATACCAAAATGTTCTGGGGTGCCACACCTTCGGACCAGAAGACGCATCCTTGTTTTCCCGCTACTCTTGTGGGGGAAAGGTGCATCTTATGGTCCGACGAATACCGTGTATCCAACTCAGGACCACATCTGGCATGAGCGCTCACAGGCTCCTGCAACTTGGAAACAGCGCTCCGTGTCCTCTGGCATCATGAGGCTGCGTGCCAGTCATGCTGCAGGGCATGCTCCGCCCGCGGGAGCCTGCCCTTCCTTTCCTGGTAGTTCTGAAAACCAAGCCCACAGAGGCATTGGGTGATTATCATGCAGCACGCGCCTTCTGTGAGCCCGGGCTCCCGAAGGACTTTCGTGGCTGATTTTTCAAAAGCGAATCCCAGGTCTTCTCCCATAGTGCTTCTGGCTGGATTTAAACCCCTGAACAGCTGAGCAGGGCCACGGTTTCTACCACCCAAAGTCTCCCAACTTGACCACACAGTCTGAACGCCTAGCGACCCTGCAGGACAGGGTGGAACTGTTCCCAGGGTTTCTGAAACTGGAACTCTTCATGGGACGAGAGAGCCTCCTCTTTTCCCCCCAGTTCTTTCATGGGGGGCTCTTACAGCTCTTATAACATTCACTACATCATTTGTATCAAGCATGTTTGTACACATCTTACCATATTCATTTCGAAATATTTTCCACTTGAGCCCTTGGTATCAGCTCCTCTTTCCCCCTCCCTCCTTTTTTTAACGAATCATTTTCTTGGGGGCTCATACAACTCCCATCACAATCCACACATGCATCAATTGTATGCAGGCTGCATTTGCACACTTATTGTCATCATCGTTCTCGAAACATCCTTCCTCTGCCCAAGCAGCTCCCTATATTTCCCTTCCTCCTCCCTCCCCCACGAACCCTTAGTAATTTACAAATTGTTATTATTTTCATGCTGTACACTGTCTAATGTGTCCCAACACTCACTTCTCCAGAGAGGAGGCTACATGTAGATCCCTGAAATTGGTTCCCCCTTTCTATTCCCCCATCCCTCCACCGTCCTGGTATCACCACTCCTCCTACAGGCTGGAGGATCACCTATCCTAAATTCCCCATGTTTCCAACCTCACTGTGCATCCCCTGGTCTAGCTGGATTTGTGTGGTCGAATTGGGATCATGAGAGTGGGTGGGAGGCAGCATTTGAGACCTAGAGGAAAGTTGCATATTTCATTGCTACTGCACTGTAAATTAACTGGAGAGTCTCCTTTCTGAAACTGTAACTCTTCACCAGAGGAGAGAGCCTCCTCTTTCTCCCAGCACTTTGGAAAAAACTCCTCAGCCCCTACGAGTCAACCCTGGTGGCCCAGGTGCCTAGTGGCACACACTGTGTACTTTACCACAAACTGTCAGACGGGTGGTTTGCAGCCACCCAGAAGGACAAAATTAAAACCCTTACTGTCACTGAATGGATCCCAACTCGAGGCTGGAGGATCTCAGAGACCGTCAATCTTCACGAGACCACAGAGCCTCGCCTTTCCCCTGTTAAGCGGCTGCTGGTTTTGAAGTGACAACCTTCAGATTCATAGCCCAACACCTGACCCACAGTGCCACCGGGACTTCTCCCCAAATGACAACAGCCAAGAAAGCCTGGTATCACATTTGCATTCTGTGACACCTGGTGTTTCCGCGGTGAGCAATGAACTCCATGGAAACAATTTAAAATCAAAATATGGCAAAGGAGAATCTGGATTCTTCTCGCGGTATCCCGTCTATCAGGGGTCAATGTCAACTTGTTCCACACCCATGGCTTTCAGGCCTCACTAAGATGATGCTGGCCACCTTTCTCTTTGGAAAGGTTTCTCTCCCCCACGCACCTTTCATAATTAGTCTTTCGTGGGAAGGGAACTTGAGACTGTAAGGTCTGGTTCCTCATCCCACTTCCACCCACTAATTTGAGCATGCAGTGATGCCTCATAACTAAATTAGACATTCTAATGACTGTCAAATGGTGATTTTAAAGGTTCATCATTTCTTTTACATTTATTGGTTGGTATCTTATTATAAGTCAGAGCTATCTTTCTTCACTTTTGCCACTCAGTGTGTACTAATAGATACCTACTTTCTTCCATAGGTTACAATCAATTACTGTTATTGATTATTTTGATGTTGATGCATCAGGAATATAATGCATGAGGGAGATGCATTATATTGGCCATTATGACACCCCGCCCCCCCACAGCAGCCTTTAAGATGCTGTTCATTTTCAAGTACCACAGGATGCTGCAGGTCCATCTTATAAGTTTCTTGCCCCAGTCCTGGAATCAGCCATGTCTTCAAAGAGCTTGGCTTCTGTTTAGTGGAGGTTGGTGCTTAGAGGCTCTTGGCTTGGTGGTTTGGGGTCATGGCTTCATGAGACCTTCCAGTAAATTGGCCTAGTGATCAACTTCGTGCTTCTGTCTCCCTGGTGGTGTGTGGCATAGTGCCTGAGGTCTTAAACACTTATAAGCAGTGACTGCGGGCACTGCAATGGGTCTCTATCTTCACTGGAAACAACAGAGAAAAAAGGAAGCGATGGGAAAGGAGGAGGTTATGGAATGTGTAGCCGATTGCCTCCAAAAACAATGGCTTGCCTGCCATGAGACCAGCAGAGTTGAATGGTCCCTAGTGACTAGGACTGGACATTTGATCCAAGATTTTTCAAAGAATCCTGATCACAAGGTGGGGGGGGGGGGGAAGGGGAAATGACTCAGAACAGAATTTCACATTTTTATGGATCCTAGACTTTCTGGAGTGATGGAGGGTGATTGGAGCCTTGAAACTGGAGCCCTGAAATCATCTTAAAAGCTGAAATCAAAAACATCCTCAAAGTCGTTTAAAACCCGACAAGAGTTCAGCTGAACTGGTAAAAATGGACTGGTCTGCCTTGAACTTTCTGTTCTCTCAGTAGCTATGTATACGGGGTCGGGGAGCTCAGGTGAGACAGTGGCCACCCGCCAGGCTGCTCAAGACAAGATCAGCACCTCAAATCCACGAGGGTCTCCTTGGGAGAGAGACTGAAAGATTCGCAGCCTCGGAAAACCCTGGGGCAGATCGACCCTCTCCTGTGGGGTCCCTCGCTCTGAGGTGGCTTGGACTGGATGGCGGTGAGTTTGGTTTTGACATGGAGTGAGCGTGATGGCAGCCACATGGATGATTAGACAGGAGCCTTGAGGGACAATGAGTTGACATTAGAGGGGAGCAAATCAGGCAAGTGATAATGGGTATCAATCAGAAGAAGGTCATCCAGGCCATCAGGTTGCAGCTGTAGAAATAAGTGGTTTGGTGTGTGTTTTGGTGTGCATCTTCTCAACCACAACCAAACAAAAAGTTTAAAGGAAACAAACAACAAAAAAAAAGGCTTGTTGGGGGATGAACCCCAGTGGCGTAGTGGTTGTTCACGGGACTGCGGCCCACTGGGACGGAGGTTCAATTCCAGCAGTGGGCCTGGGCCTCCTACTCCCACCACCAGAGAGCTGTGATGCCCTCAAAAAAAAAAAAAAAAAGGCTTGTTGGTTGGTTGTTCACATAGTCTCCCTTTTATTTAAGGTATTCTTTAGTAACTCATCTTGTCACTGTAAAGTTAATTCACTGATTCTCCCTATGGATGTACCTATTAATTTGCTTCTACCACTTCATCTCTTTTTAAAAAAAAATTATTTGCCTTTTGTCTGTTTTTTAAGGTTATCATTCTGCACATCATAAGTTCACACTGAAGTTTGCTTCCAGTTCCAGGATAGTGCCAAAGAGTTTACTCTCGCTCCCTCCCTGCCAGCATCAGGAAGAGTGCTTTCCACCATCCTTCTTCCATCTGCGTGACAAGCGAATCATCTGAGCAGCCAGACTATGGAGAAGAGCGAAGCATCAGGATTGGTGGAAGGCTTATTGACAACCTGCAGTATGCAGCTGGATCCACCTTGGGTGCTGAACGTGAGGGCACTGGAAGCACTGGCTGATGAAGATCAAAGACTGCAGCCTGACCCACAGACAGCAGTGTGATCATGAAGACAAGTTTGAAGCTGTTAAGGATATCCTTTCTCTTGGATTTACAAGCCATGACCATGGAAGCAAAAGCATGAAGAAGTCAAGCGATGATATACTGTGACTGTTAGGTGCCAGCAAGTGGGTTCTGGGTCACCATGACCCTACGTGCAACAGAAGGAAACACTGCCCTGTCCCACACCATCCTCACACTTGTCCTGACGTTTGAGCCCATTGTCGCCACATCTTCCATCGGACAAGTCTAATGAGCAAGGTCTTCTGTCACTTGGAAGGCTAAGGTGCGTCTTTAAGCCTCGGTCTTCTCCCTCATGTGCTCATACAAGTTGAACAAAGAGAATGGGGAAGCCTGGGAAGGAATGGGCACCCCTGGACGAGGGGCTTGATGAAGAAGACTGGAGGAACCATGGAGTGCCAGCCAACAATCAAAGCTGTCCTGAAGGACGTCCAGCCAGAAGGCTGTCATTCCAGGGACAGATCTCTCCTGCTACTGTGTCCCTAGAAAAGGACACCATGCTTGGTAAAATGGAAGGGTGTGTGTGTGTGTGTGTGTGTGTGTGTGTTGGAAGAAAATAGTCAAGGAGATGGAGGGACCCAGCGGCTGCAATGGACTCCGACATGGGAACAAGGGTGCAAGTGATGTGGGATTGGGCCATGCTTCCTCCTGTGGATGTGGGCTCACTCTGTGTCAGACTGACTGGACAGCAGGTTAAGCTCATCACCGCTGGCAGCCAAGAGAAGAAGGAGGATATTCTGTTGGATGTGGAAAACATATGCAGTTGGAATTTCGTTCTTTCGAGCAAGCTGTTTTGGGACACAACCTCGCGTCTTCATGGCTTCTAGTCTATGGAGTGAGTGCGAGCAATTTTGTGCTGGAAGAACAAAACTGAGTCATTGCCATGAAAGCGGCATTGACTGTCTAGCCCAGCGGTTCTCAACCGGTGGGTCTAGATCCCCTGGGGGACTGAATGGCCATTTCACAGGAATCTCACCTAAGACCATCAGAAAACACATCCACATCTCACAATATATAATTATATATTGTTTTGTGATCAATCACTATGCTCGAATCAAGGTTAATTATGTTCAATATGTAACAATGGAAACACATCCAGCCTGACAGATAATTACATGATGACTCATAATAGTAGCAAAATGACAGTGATGAAGTAGCAACGGAAGTAATGTTATGGTTGGGGGGGGGGGGTCACCACAACATGAGGAGCTGTATGAAAGGGTTGCGGCATTAGTAAGGTTGAGAACCACTGGTCTAGCCCTTTCTAGAAAAGTTGGCTGACCTGGGTTCTGTAGCAGAGATCCGAACAGCATCCTGTGTGAACAGGAAGAAGAGCCTGAGGATATCTCCCTGGGGAGGTCAGAGAAGGTTTCGGGTAACATTGGTGCTGGGCTGGAAAAGAGGATTGGGGATTTTGACGTTCAGCCTCCATTGATCCTCCATTGAGCCTCATTCAGCCTTCGTTGATCATCTGCCACACTTGAGGTACTAGGAGATGAAGATGAGAAAAATCTGGTGCCTGTCCACGTAGAATTCACAATCAGGGGAGGGGGAGAGAGTGTAAACACATTCCTTTCTCCTGCACACTTCAAGGACCCCCTACCCTCTGTAGGAGCACACAGAGACCAGAAACAATCTTCTGGTAGACCAGACAGGCTCCACGGAGATGTGCTTGAACTGGACCTTGGAACTTGAGGTGGATCTGGCCAGACAGCTCACAGGGTAGCTGGGAGGAAATCTTTGGGGAAGGGATTTGTGCTCATACTAAAGTGACCAGATTTTAAGCAGGACACCATTGACTGGGGGGAAGGGGGTGTTCTTGATTAAAAATTTGGTCTATTTGGAGCAACAAAAATGTTCATAGAATTCAAAAATAGTATTGTAGTATATTTATTTAATTTTAAAATGCTGCAGGACGCGGGACAAATTGTTAAAACACGGGTTGTCTGGTCACCTTACCCTCGACTCATCTTAAGCCTGTACTGGCCAGAGAAGAAGATAGTTGATCTCCACAGAGGACCAGAGCCATGCTCCCACCTCCAGGCTCAGTGGCGGTGAGTGACACCCCAATGCACACTCCTCAGAGCCACACTTAGTGGCCGAGTTGATGCCAGCCCTACCTCTGGTGACTCAGAGCCTAAGGAGGCCCCCCAGAATCTAGGGAGAGCTTGCAGAACACTCCCGGAAGCCTGTGTCTCCTGAACCCTTTCCCCCTCTGTGCACACAAGCCCTGGGCTTTAGAGGGAGAGATGAGCACAGGGTACTTGCCTTTGCTTTGGGGGAAGATTGGGTTAAGGAAGTGATCAAAGCTATCCACCCTTCTGCCTCTGTGCTGCCCTCTCCTCCCTCAGAACCTCTGCTTTAGGAACCTCCATGTTCTGTGGTCCCTGCTGGTCCCCCTGTCTCCCTTGGTAGGCCGACAGCCAATGCAGGGTCAGGGGTCATAGCACTTCTTCCTTGCCCCTGGGCCGAGGGGTTGTTGATGCTGCATCCACGTCTGTGCAGGAACTTGAACCGAAGGGAGTGGCTGGGATGGGGTGGGCTTGAGCAGAAAGATGAAAGCGTCAAAGTGGGTCAGGTGCCGATCTCACAAGATGCGGACTTTGTCAATCACTCCTTCTTTTCGGAAATAGAATTTTTGTCTTGGCATATACCTATCTCTCTATCTCTGTATGATACACATCTCCATATCTCTGTATGAGTGTGTGTACATTTGATGATATCTAATTAGACTTCCTTTTTCTTTCTTGAGCAAGGGCAAGGAGACAAACCTCATTTTATCTGCCCAGCACACTCACCCGGTCTGCAAGTCCTTCCCTAAAAGCATTGAGCTTGCTCTCGATCCTCGGGACCTCCTAACATGTGATCAGATCTGAGTGTGTCTGGGGGCGGCGGGGGGGTGGGGGGAGCGGGGGGGGGGCAGGGGAGGTGCTCTGCTCCACAGAAGCCGCAAGCCTCTGTTGTGTTCTCTCTGTCCTGCCATGCCCTAACCAGGCCTTCATCGTGCCGCCAAG
>PVJH01038108.1:0-17410 GCA_004026705.1 Nesogale talazaci | reverse complement strand
TCTCCTCCCCTCCAACCCTCAATAGTTTATACATTGTTATTGTTTTGTCATATCGTACACTGCCCGACCTCTCCCCCAACCCACTCCTTTGATGCCCATCCTTCAAATAAGAGCTTGTGTATATATCCTTGCTGTTGGTTCCGTCTCTCTACCCCCCCTTCCCTCCACCCTTCCAGTATCTCCACTCTAACCATTGGCCGGAAGGGGCCCATCCATCCTGGTTTCCTCATATCTCCAGCTCCCCTCTATGCCAGTGTGACTTCTCCAGTCCATCTGGATTTGCAAGGTAGAGTTGGGACCATGATGGTTGGGGGACAGGGAGGAAGGCTTCAGGGATCAGAGGAAACTTGTATGCATCATCACTGCCTGGCTGCCCCCCGACTGGTCTGTCTCCTCCCCGTGTCTCCCCTGTAAAAGGGTGACCAATTACCCACCAATGGGCCTTAGGTCCCCACCCTGCTCTCCTCCTCCTATGTAATGATGTGAAGATCACTTACCTGTGCGATCATGAGGTGCTGAAACAATCAGGTATCAAAGAACAAAAATCAAAATCAATGGACCAATTGACTCCCGATATCGTTGATGACAAATGGATACAAAGGCAAACAAAGTAGAAGAAATGATGGTACCCAGCTAACAAATGATAGAATGCTTGGAATCTCAAAGACTTGAAGATAATCGAGTCACCATTCAGCGCAGAAACAGCAAAGTCCACATGCAGGAAGCACACCAGCATGCGTGATCAAGAGGGGCCGAAGGGAGCAGATATCGAGCACGAAAGAACAAGGAAATGTTTCTTTATATACATAACCATGTATATAAAATACCAACCCAGGGCATTTCCAATTTAAAAGTTGAACTTTGAAAAAGGAAACCAGGAGAAGAATCAATGCATTTAAATTCTGGTGAAGAATATTGAAAATACCATGCATGGTCAAAAGACAAACAGAGCTGTCTTGGAAGAAAAACTGCCAGAATTCTCCTTAGAGGCAAGCATGGTGAAACTTGGTATCCTGTTCTTTGGATATGCTGTTAGGAGAGACAGTTCCCAGGGAAAGACATCATGTTTAGTAGGGTATTGGTGCAGCATAAAAAGGAAGGCCTTTAGCAAAATGGACTGACCCAGTAATTGCATTGATGGAGTTAAATTAATAGAACAATTTTGAGGTTGGCACGGGACAGGGAGTGCTGTGTTTTGTCGTGCTTAGGGTGGCTCTGAATTGAAACCTACTGGCGGCACCAAGAATAACATTCACATAAGCTTCGCTGGTTTTACTTCTCTACAGAACTTAGTCTAACATAAATACTAATGTGCTCTTTTTGAAACTCTTCGAGTTGTGTAACTTGATAGCTGCCCACATTGCTGTATCTTAATTGTGATTTACATCCTTAGCATTGTAGAATAGTTTTCTTGCTATGTATCATTTTTTGGCCTAGATTTAACTTCATGTAGTAATCAGACTGTGGCATCTGTCTTCATATTTTCATATTTTGTCTAATACATGCATATTTTGTACATTTTGCTATTTTACACTTTTTTCTGAATATCAGTGTTCAGTATAGACTTAAATTTCATAATGTGATCCAATATGCCTATGTTTTCCTTTGAAGTGAGTTGAACCATTTAAATTTATTGATATGACAATACTCTTTTCAAATTAACATATTTATTGATTTCCTCTTATGAACAATTGACAGAATTGGTATTTTATCATTTTCTCCTTGTCTTCTGTTTCCTGTTCCTTCCTAACTATAATACTTGAATCTTCCTGTTTTCTACCAACCTGATCCATAAAATCAGATTATTCTCACTTGACAAGTTTTTATGCTTAAGTGACATTTATTGTTCTTAGTAGAATCAGGGTATTCGCTCTAACTATCATACTCTTTCTTCCTTTCTCTAACAGCTTGTACTATTTGTAGTGATTTTTCAGGTTGTAAAATATTTATATTTTGCTTTTTTACCCTATATTTGCTTTGCTTTACTATCCAAAATACAATTAGGAGGGGAAGCTGCACTCCACTCTCTCTTTGACCTATGTTTTCAGCTATGTCTTGGTTGGGTGAAATTTGGCTTCTAGTAGATTCCTCAAGGAAGGCGTACACAGTTAGGCTTTTATGTACACCCTAACCATAATTTTTCTGGAAACAAAATCCTTGTGTCACACTTTATTTTCTTGAGGCATTTATGGGTGTGAGGAATCAGATTTTAGGCTACGTTCTCCCCTCCATTTGTTTGTTCGAAAATTACAATCTGCCCAAATTGTTCACCCTTAATATTTGAAATCTGGTATTTTGTTAATTATCCAGGGGGCATTGTGTTTCTTTAAATAGATAGGTATAATTTTTTAAAATTGTATCTTTAACTATTTATTTCCCCCAGAATTTGTCTTCCTTGGGGATTGTCATCATGTTTATGTTGGCTCTCCATGAAATGTCCCTCATATCAATCATCTTCCTTCAGACGATCTTAAACTGCATTTCCACTTAATTTTTCTTCTTTTTAAAATTTGATTTTCTTTATGTCTCAAAATATGGTCATTAGTGTTTATTTATCCCTTTTCTCCTTCTGACTTTACCTTTATCTCGGTGGTGACTTAATTTTTTTCTACTTCTTTCCTTCGTGCCTATAACTTATATTTGCTTCCTTCTTTCATTATTTCTTTCCTGAATTCATGTTTCTGTGCCTTCTTCTCACTTTGATAGAGATGAAATACCTTTAATTTTAATTTTTCCACACCAGTATTTATTTGTGTTTTCTATTGTCATTTGTTTTACTTGTTATTTTTTCTCACTTTTAAAAACTCATCATGCTGGAGTACATCCTGTGAAATTGTATTCTTTTATTACTTATCTGTAAAATAAGCAATTTATTTTTGACCCATTAACTATATAAACTTGAAAAGTGACAGGGACAGTGCTACCCTGTCTTATAAGGTCACTAGGAGCTAGAATTTACTGAATGACAGTGTACCTGGCTTTTGGTTTAAGCTGAAAATTTTCAGTGATTCAGAATTGTGTATGCAAGCTCATTTCAACTTTATTTTTTTTAATCCATCAAGATAGTCCCAATAAAACAATATGGAGCAGTTCTACCCGATAAAACAAGGCATCACTCTGCTCTTATGACAAACTAACATTCGTATGGTGGTGTGCCCCTTGTTCACACAGTGCATTCTAGTTGTCTCACTCTCTGTGGTAGCTACAGCTGAACTCTATTTTGTCTCCAGAATCCACCCCCCCACTTCTTCCTGTATGATCCCTTTTCAATTGCAATGTTCGAAGCACTTCTATTTATTGATTTTTCTTGGCTGGGGTGGATTGGAGTGTTGATGATTCTGAGACTTCAAGTATCTCTCAGTTTTGCTGAAAACATACTTAGTCACCACCTTAATCTCTTGACTTTCTGTGGGCTACTTTACAAAATTTTCCAGAAAAGAAGAAGTAGGAGGGGAAGAAGAAGGATGAGGGGGGGGGGGAGGAAGAAGAGGAGAAGGATGTACAGAAAGTGGAGGAGAAGAAGAGGGCAATGTTAATCTTTTGCCATCATGTTGAAATCATATTCCATGAAGTCCCCACAGGAGGTATGTGGTATGATTGTGCCCATCCCTCAGTAGGGCTGATGAAAGAAACCCACCACTCCTGGAACCAGATCCATCTGCTTCTTCCTCTGATCTGTTCTCACTCTGCACTTTATGCTGTGGCATCAGTGATGTTCATTTGTTTGCTTTTCATTTTTAACTCTTAATTATAACAATAAGCCACCCACTGTTTGCTTCTAGAACAAATATCCTGTTTATATTTTTACTGCCATGTTAGAAAACAGAATTCAAATCAGTGCTGAGCTAGTAACCTGGGGAGGAATAGGAAATAAAAATCAGACTTTAATCATTGCAATGGATAATATGTGGTAGAAAAAATATTTTTCCCTGTTTTGAATTGACTTTTCCTTTACATTTATCTTGGTTCTGGCCTTACAAGAAAAACAAGGTGACAGCCATCTCTGCAGTGCAATTTTGAGAGCTTGTACAATGCTGCTCTGGTCAGAAGATAATCCTCTACTGGCTTTTCCTTATGCCTGATTTTTCACGACAACAATGAATTTTTTTTGAGGCTGCTGCTGATGACATTTTTCAAAATGTAGATTTCCATGGGCTCGGCTATGTATTAATGGTAAATTTTAATAAGTAATATGCGTAACAAAATTTTAAGCAGTGGACCACTAGTTGAAAGTTTGAATGTTTGAACCCAACCAGAGGCATCTTGGATTTGGCCTATGGATTTAGTCACAGCCTTGAAAACCCAAAGAAGCAGTGCTTCTCGGCATACAAGTGGTCCTCATGATTTGAAACAGAGTCAACATCAAGGAGCAGCAGCTACAGCCGCAAGCTTGAGGCACCTGTCAAACACCTACTCATGCCAATGGTTCCCAGCCACATCAGTCATGTCGGGGACTTGTAGCAAATGTACCATGCATTTAGAAAGTAAAGTACTGAAGTTTTCCACTTCCCAACTATTTTACTTTTCAACATGGCTTTGCCTAATCAGCAGTTTTCCACCTGTGGGCAGTCAGCCCTTTGGAGGTTCGAATGACCTTTCACAGCGGTCGCCTGATTCATAACAGTAGCAAAGCGACAGTTATGAAGCAGCAATGAAAATGATCTTATGAGGGGAGGTGTTACCAAAATGATCTTATGATGGGGGAGAGGGGTCACCACAACATGAGGAACTCTATGAGAGTCACGGCACTAGGAAGGTTGAGAACCGCTGGTATAATGGCAGAAATTAAACCCATTCTTGTTAGTTGATTAAATTGAATCACTTTCAGGTATTCTTGTTACTTCTATTGAAACACAACTGCTTTTAGAATTTTCTATGGAATGCTGAATTAGATTTAGGGCGTTTGGAGTGTTCCCTTTGGGGCTCCATGGAGCTGCATTTAATTTGTGGGAGTTCTTGCAAGTAGGGGAAGCATTTGGGGGGGGGGCATCAAGCCATAGGATATCTTTTTCAGGGTCCACTTTAAAAAATCATTTTATTGGAGGCTCATACAACTTCCCCTCCCCTCTTTAAATCATTTTATTGGGGGCTCACCCATAAAGTCCCACCACAATCAATACATACATCCAACGCATGCAAACCACACTGCACACCTGTTGCCATCATCATTCTTGAACATCCTCCTCCTACTTAAGCCCTTGGTGGCTCATAGAACTCTTATCATAATCTATAGATCCATTCTCTGTATGCCAGGCATATTTGTACATTTGTTTCCATCATCATTCTCAAAACATTTGCTTTCTACTTAAACCCTCAGTATCAGCTTCTCACTTCTTGCCTTCCCTTCCCCCTCTCCCCTCCCGCATGAACCCTTGATAATTTATAAATCATTATTACTGTGTCATATTGTATACTATCTGATATCGACGCTCCTCACCCAACTCCCCACTGTCCATGCCCCAGGAAGGTGGTTACATGTAGGTTCCTATAATCAATTTACCCTTCTAGCTCACGCTCCCTCCACCCTGCCAGTATGTCCCTCTTACCACTGAGCCTAAAGGGGTCATCTGTCGTGGATTCTTTCAGGGGCCACTTTTTAGGTGAACTTTTGCCATTGATACCTGCCCTTCTGGGATATGTTAAGGCACACAATCCTTTCTGGCCATTGGGGCCATTTTCCAAAGAGAACTAAGTATGTCCGCATATCTTCAATGGCAGAACTATCCACCATGTACCCTCTGCTAACACATGGCTTATCCTGCTTGCAAGACATCACAGATTGCTGACTTTCCCTCTCACAATTAGCTGCTGGAAGTCATGGAGACTGATGTGCAGATGGAATAGCCTGGTGCTCTAATTTCAAATATTTTTACTGACTTTCAAGTCTAGGCATTTATTTCTCATGTAGCCCAGCCAACACTTGCTAACAAAAGCTTTGGCTTTCAAGTCAGTTTGTTCTGGTAGCAGATTTAAGAGTCTCTTTAGAAATGCAAAAGCTGAAAATGAGCTAATTCTTTGTCTTTTCATTCTTGCTATAAATACGCTATTCCTTTTTTAGAGCACTGGTGTTTCTGACTGTAAGAGGGAGAGTCACCATCAAGAGACTGTGGGATCTGAAGCAAAGTGCTCTGATATCTTAAAAAAAAATTAATGGACCACAAGAAACTTTTTTGATGTTAACAGCAGATTAGGTTACATGCTAAAATCACATGCTGATGCGACCTGTGTTTCTATGAGGCAAGATGTGTACCTCACTCAATTCTGAGCACCACGAGAGATGCGAGAATAAGGACCAGTAGAAGAGTCATGTGAAAGTGCCACATGCTTTTCTCTCATTCAGAACTCTTTTTTGCCCTTGGATACTGGAATTCTCTGGCGGTTGGGCTGACCCCTTTCCCCCAGTTATTCAAAGTAGACGTGGTGAATGCTTAGTCTCTGCCAAGTTCTATTCTTGGACGTTGGGTTTTGGTGATGAACATGACAGTCTCAGGTTTGTCATGGGGTTCAGAATTTAAAGAGGCATATAGCCTCCATCATAGAAACACGGGTCACATATGTGTATCCACTAGGGAAGGAGAATCCTGGTGTCCAGTGGCAAAAGGAGTTCTGAATGTACAAATGCATGTGACACACTTAAATTATTCTTCAACTCATGGTCTTTGTAACTCCCACCGAATGATTAGGTAGATTCATGCAAACAGAGTGTAAGGGACTCTAATGAGCAAGTAGGTCAGTTTGGTCACTCTATTGGGCACACAAAGAGCCATCTCAGATGAAGAAAAGTAGAAACCCACGGCCATCAAGAGAGAAGAGGTATTAGTGGAGGGTGGGAATGTGTTGGAGAGCCCTCTGGGGATGAATGGCTGCAGTCCCAGAGGTTGTAGCACTGATAGCATGAGACAGGGCAGCCGATTTCCTGGCCCCGGGGAACAAGTAGAAAGGAGTGTCTTTGGGCAGAAAGCTCAAAAACAGAGCAGGGTACCCTTTGAGCACTTATTGCCATTAAAGAGACTTGGTGACACTTGCTTCAGCAATGTGTGTGTGTGTTTGTGTGTGTGTGTGTGTGTGAGAGAGAGAGAGAGAGAGAGAGAGAGAGAGAGAGAGAGAGAGAGAAAGATGTGGCAGCAGGCATGGCTGAGAAAGATTGTAGGACAAAAACACTGCACCCTTAACATTTATGATCCTAATTTGTAACATGTAAAACTTCTGACAGACTACAATCATGACTATTTTCTCTGAATGTTGTGTGGCCATTGCAATGGATTATTGAAGCCAGAAGACAAATACACTGTCTTGGGAAGACTGCTGGGAGGAAGCATAGATTAAAGAAGGTGAGAAGTGGAGGCAAGATTTGAATTATCCTGGGGAAAGATGTGGAGTTAGACTATCCCCACTTATGTCCTCAGAAGGGGTCCAGGTGTGGCCTCATGTCATTGCTCAAGGCAGATTGTAGTTTGTTGATTGTAAACTTGCCCCTCTGATTTGCAGATGGTCACAGACTAATGAGGACTTGAATGTTTTTGTGGAACCAACCCCATGATGCCTCTGTGCCCTCCATAGGCTTCAAGGAGATGCTGTGCTTGGTTAGGAATGAATTCTGGGTCAGCAGGGCAGTGCTGTCCAGTGAGCAAGAGACTGTTAAAAGCCAAGCCAGAGGTTCAAACCAGCTACTTTGAGGGCAGAAGGTAAGGCGGTTTTCCCCATGAAGATTTTGCATCTTCCAAAACACTGAAGAGGGCTGCCATCAGTCAGAATTGAAGTGATGACCACCACTCGCCCTTCCCCCATAAAGTGTTCAAGATCAACGTACAGGCAACAAACAGGCAGAGTGGTGTGTATGTACTGAAGGATAGTGCAGGGGAGCAGGGGTGGGAGGGAACCAAAAGCATCTCCCCGCATATATTCTCGCTAGCCTGGAAGCCTCCTTACACAATCCCCTCCCACACTCTGCCCCTGGCAGCATCCCCCAAACACGGGCTGCTTGTGGTTCTGGCTCACCACCGAAGGGTCTCTGTGTTGCCATGGTGAGGACGAGACTTCATGAAGTGCAGTCCTCACGGGATCTGCACTGGGTTCAAAGGTTCTCCGCAGAACAAGTATCTTTGCTTAAAGAAAACCAATAAGTTAAAAATAGCAAGCTGGTAATTCGTGGCTTAAAACAAAAACAACTGCTGGGTTGTCAGGAAATCGGTGTGTTGTGCGTGCTCTCATAATTTTTAAAGTATCTCTGAATCTTTCTTGTCAGAATTAATTATTTGGGGACTTTAAAAGCAATTTACTCAATCAGGGAGCAAAGCAGTGGAAATTCCTGAGTTGGAAGCAGATGGTGAGATTTCTTACTCCTCTGACTCTCAGGAAATACTGGCACTTTGGTGCTGCTCCAGAAAGAGGGTTAATGTCATGAGAGTCACTGCAAATTTATCTTCCTCAGAAGGACACAGGGGGAAAATGTAAATAGGACTTAGCTAAATCTCCGCATGGCCCGAGGGAAGTGTCAGAGGCATGACATTGGTCTTGGTACTTGATGTCAGTGAGGAAAATTTGGTTAATGGAGTCAGAGAGGAGGAGGAAGACTGTGAGACTGTGACCTAGACTTTTTAATTTTGTCATTGCCGTTAGTTGCCATGATGCTTTCTCCAACTCATGGCAAACCTTAAGTCAGGCAGAAATGGAGCACTGCCCAGCCCTGGGTCATCTTCACGGTCATCGGCATGCTGGAGTCCATTGCTGTGCCCATTGTGTAGTGCTTTAAGTCTCCAGACGTTTCTTCCAACACTTTACTGGGTTTGCCCACTCTTGCTTTCAATGAAGGAGCAGTCTACTGACAAGGGTTTAATTTGGCCTCGAGCAAAGAAGGAGTTTGGCGTAGTACAAGTTTAAGCAAGGCGCCAGCGTGAACGAGGAAAGCTCGGTTTTGAGTAGAGCATGAACAAAGGCGAGACCTTGGGAAGGAGGATGAGGAGAGGAAGAAAGTAACCTGAGCATGAGGAAGGGGAAGGAGGCCCTGGTGGCATTGCAAGCTCAGCATTGGACTGCTAACTGCAAGTTTGACGGACTGTTCAAACCCAGCCATCACCGAGAGTGAGAAAGGTGAGAAAGGCGAGACTCTATGCTACTGTAAAGACTTACAGGCTTAGAAACCATAGTCAGTGGTTTTGCTCTGTCCTCTTTAGTCTCATATAAGTCAAAATCAACTTGGCAGTGGGGATGTCATTCTGACATTATAGAGGGTCATCTCAGGCAACAGCGAAGCCCCCATAGAAAGAGTAAGCTGGTCCTAGCCTGGGGAGGACCTTGGATGCCAAGGTCAACACTCATAGCTGCCATGAAGTTAACCTTGACTCAAGGCAACTCCACATATGTCAACATATCATTGTGTTCCATGGTTCTATTGGGGGTTCTGATAGCTCTTATCACAATCCATACATAAATCCAATGTGTCCAGCACATTTATACATATGTTGTGATATCATTTTCAAAACATTTTCTTTCTACTTGTTATCAGCACCTCGTTTTCCCCCTCCCTTTGTCATGAATCCTTGATAATTTATATCTTATTAAGTCTTTCTTGTCTTACACCAACAGGTGTGTCCCTTCACCCACTTTATTCTTGTATATTCCCCAGCGAGTGGTGTTATATATGTTAATCATTGTGATTGGTTCCCCCCTATTTCCTCCATTCCCTTCCCTTTCCTTCCTAGTTTTGCCACTCTGATTATTAGTCCTGAGGGGTTTTCTATCCTGGATCCTTTGTGTTGGGAGCACTTATCTGTACCAGTGTACCTTTTCTGGTCTAGCCTGATTTGTAAGGTAGAATCGATGGTCATGTTAGTCAGGCGTGGTGGTGGTGAAGCATTAAGGAACTAGAGGAAAATTGTGTATTTCATTGGTGCTATATTGCCGCCCCCCCCCCCACCCGAGTGGCTCATCTCTTCCCTGTGACCTTTCCATAGGATTTTTGATGACTGATTTCTCAGAAGTAGGCACATGAGGCACCTCTGGTTGGACTTGGATTTTCTGCCTTTAGGTTTGCCACCGAGTACACTAACTGTAAGGGTTTGTCCCACCCAGAGGCTCCAGGGGGGCCTTGAGTATTGTAGTCCCTGGTAGGTTTCTGGCAGAGGAATGTGTCATGCCATGTGGGAGTTGTCCTCAGGACCTGCTTCTGTGGCGCTCTAGTCCTTGCCGATGCCCCCCGCCCCCGCCCCCCGGCCCGGACACCTTTCCTGGGGCACAGACATGTGGCATGCTTTTCTGATGCGTAATAGAGGAGTACTGAAGAGAAGGATACTTTGGTGGGGCAAGGGACCATTTAAATGTTCCCACGAACATAGCTTCTCAAGATTCCTACACCTCATGCTTCCTTCTCTCGGTGCCTGCCTTTGTGATTACCTTGAACAGGAAGATGTTATCTGTAATTTTTCATCATAAGTCTGCTTAATTATCTTTCTTTCCCCTCTCTCAGGGGCCTCAATTGAATGAAAAGGTATAATTTTGACTGCTAAAAATTGAGCTTGGCTGCTCTAGTCAATATTTTCCATTACCATTGTCATTTCTGGATAAGCCTCTTGATAACGGAATTGCACACGAGCCCTTTATAAGGATTTTGACAAATGTACATGCAAAATCAAAGTAATTTCAGTAGCTCATGGTTCCTATGCCAGGGGCCTTGGGCAAAAGGGATGGGGGCAGTCTCCCTTTTATGGAGGTACAACTGCTGAGGGTTAGTGTCAGCGGTGGTCTGGAGGGCAGATAATCCTGAATGTGTGTGAATATTCATGAATGACAGAAATGGGAGACTTCAAGCCTGGAGCAAGGGGAGATAGGAACCATAAACATGAACCACCTGGGAGGGGAGATGAGAGGCCATTTATGGAGATGAGATGCAGAGAGTGCTTGATAAATGATATTGATGGGAATGAAACCAGGGCAGCTACAAGCCCCTGAGAGTGACTGAGATTATAATGAAAAATAAAAATCGCTGACTGTTTTACATACACTCTTTCATTTTTATCCTCCCAACAACTTTGAAAGGTCGATATTATTAATCTGATTTTATAGAGTTGGGATTAACACCTGTTTTTTTCTTAGGCCAAAGGCTGAACTCCACACAGCACTACACTACCTCTCTAGGCAGAGCTCTTCCAAGGAGGAGGGGATCTCAGCTTGAAGTTAAACTGCTCACTCAGGGATCCAGATAAGTCCCAACCACCAGCGGCATTTGAGAAAGAATTTCTCAGTGAAAGGGAGAGAGTGGAATCTTTCCAGCGCAGGTTAGACCTTCTAGTTGAAATGGAAGACTAATATTTACACTAGTTTGCATAGGTTACTCAAATTATTCTTTTGTCTAGTCCCAATAAAATTATACCTAGGTGATAGAAAGATAAGGGCTAAAAATAAAGAGTGGGGGAGGTTTGCCACCAAGGTCACTGAAAGTCAGTGAAGGCAAAAGGTATCCCTTCTTGGGGACATAATTAGCAAAACGAACACAAAGTTCAAGAAATGGGACCATTCTCCATGTTTTTGGTGAGGATGCTGGAGCTACAAGGTATCAGCATCGGGGAAGTCAGCAAATGGAAGAACACTTTCCACAACTGGGTTGGCTAGTTTTGACCAGAAATCAGAAAAAAAAACAGAGGCAATAAGAGTCTGAGCGGGTTCCAGAAAGAAACCAAGACTTATGTCAATATAGAAATTCACTAGACCTTATCAGGAAAAATTATGAAGGACTCCGAATTAGGCAAATAAAATACAATTTCCGAGTTCTTTCATTGGACTACTGGGTGTTGTACAGAGCTCCTGCTATTTTTTCTTCTGGAAAGAGTTGACCTCTTTCATTGTCTGAGCTAATTTGTATATAGTACCAATTTCTTTTCAGCATTTCTGAAAGTGACTCTGTCCATAATGGTTTCTTTTATTTTTTTTCACATTAACTGGAGTTGTTAAGAAAATGGGTCAAAATCAAAGTCAAGAGATGGTGATGATCACTAGCATAAGCTAAGGCGGGACTCATTTCTGTCTACTATATATGATCCCTATGATAACAAATATTTTGTTGTAGTTAATCATGCAAATTTCATGAACTATCTCTCTAGACCTCAGTTTCTATATTTACAAAACTAGATGGTTGGACAGAGGATTTATCGATTCTTTTGAGCATCAAAGTTCTAAGAGTCTACCTATGGGTTTTGGATAGAAATGATAGGTAATGAGGGTCTCCCTCATTTCTCCCTATCATGTCACAGCCAACTGATAATCTGTTCCTGGACTTGAGTATTCCGTGAAGCATCAAAAATAGTATCAAAAATAACTGGATGAATAAACCTCTGTCCTAATTCATTTTGACAAATTAGGTTTTCTCTAAAAAGGACACCCACCTTCATATGTCTCTCTTGAGCTCTTAATAGGAACAACGGTGCATATGAAGATAGAAGTCAGAGAAATCCAGTGTAATGATAGGACCAGCCATTGGTGCAAATTCACACCGATCAATTTCCTGATGGTTGTTGTTCGGTATCATTGAGTCAGTTTCAACTCATAGCAGCCTTATGTGAAACAGAACTAAGCACCGTCTGGTGTTTTACCGTCTTCACAATTGTTCTTAGCAACGCAGCCACTGTATCAGTCCATCTTGTTGAAGGTCTTCCTCTTTTTTGCTGACCTGCTGGTTTACCAGGCATGGTACAGATGTCCTTCTCCAGAGACTGGTCTCTCTGGCCACATGGCCCAATGTACCTGAGATGAAGGCTCCTTGCCTCTAAGGAGCATTCTGGTTGTACTTCTTCCAAGAGAGATCTCTTTGTTCTTTTGGCAATGCATGGTTCTTTCAATATTCTTTTCCAGCACCATAATTCAAATGGCTTGATTGCTTTCTGCCTTTATTATTCAATGTCCAGCTTTCACATGCATATGAGGAGCTGGAAAATACCATGACTTGCATCAGGCACACCTCAGTCCTCAAAGTAACAATGTTGTTTTTCAATACTTAAAAGAGATCTTGTGGAGCAGATTGTATAGGCCTTTTGGGAAATTTTGCTGTTTCCAAGAGTAGCTTGGGCATTCCATAGATTCCCACTGGTAGATCATTTAGGGGCTCTGGGTCAAGGGAGGAAAAGGAGCCCCGTTGGCTTAGTGGTTACATTCTGGATAGCTAACCATGAGGTCACCAGTGTGAAACATACATGGACAATTCTCCTATGTCCTATCTGATATTTATAAGTTGGCATAGGCTTAATGAAAATGACTTTTATTGCTTCTTTCGCAGGGGAGAGGAGATACCACAGAGGGTGAACAAAGATGCTAAAAGGTTCTTTGGTTCTGTGTTGTGCCGATGAATAGTATTATCTGGAATCAGTAATCCAGTGTACTGTCTCAGTGTACTCTCTCCCTGCTGTCTCAGTGTACTCTCTCCCTTTCTCCAGATTAGCTGGATCCACCTCAGCTTTGTAGACAAGGTCAGTGCCTGATCATCGGTCCTTTAATTGAACAGGCTGGTAGAAGCATGTCTTTCTCAGATGGCAGCCTCTAAAACAATACGACCCAGGATTGAGATGCATAGTCGTTGTTTAAAACTCACATTATTTTCTGGTGATAAAACAATTTTCTCCCTTTTATTATTCTTCCATCAACTCCAATTCATAAAAGGGCTTAGATTCTGAAGAATGCCCACATAATTGTCTGCCCTGGTAATAAAAGGGTTGACCTTCTGTTGTGATGGCTACAAAGCAGGTTAGGAATTTGAGTTCCCCCTACTTGCTGGGGAAAGAATTCTGCATGTGACTCTCTTTGCCTATTTTCTAAAATTAAATCCTCATGAAAGTTTGCTCCAAATAAGTTAGAGGGAGGGTCAACTTTTTATACTAACTGGTCGGTCACAGTAAAGTTTCTGGTTCTGCCTGGAGGCACTTTTAAACCACTTTCTGCGAGAATCAGGAATTTAGCTATGACTCAACTCAGGCTTTCAGAAACACTTGCCTCTTCCTTCACTCTTGCTTCCTCTGCCCCCACTCTGCCAGAAGTGCCCTTCATTTGGCTTGCCACGCGTCATTCTGGTCTGTCTAGTCTTCTAGAACATACCTGTCTCACAACTATGCCTGAAAACCTGCCACAGAGTTCATGCGCAAAAGAACCCAGGTGATTGCAGGTGTTTATTGTCTTATTATAGGTATGCATTTTTTCCCTCCATTGTTGGCCAGAAGATCAGGAGGTCACATAATTCATCATCCAAAGTGAGAACAGTTTTAAAGAGTACCTATTTTTTTTTCAGTTTTTAATTTTGAGGAGGGCTCTTATAGCTCTTGTCACAATCCACACATCACATATAGCCATTGTGTCAAACACATCTGCACGTATGTGGCACGTATGTTGCCACAAAACATTTTCTTTTTACTTCAGCCCTTGGCATCAGCTCATCTTTTGCCCCTCCCTCCCCCAACTGGTTAGTTTATAAATTATTTTCTTTTTTTCATGTCTTACGTCATCCGCTGCCTCCTTTCACTCACTTTTCTGCTGGCTGTATGTCAATGATTGTGATTGGTTCTCCCCTCTTAATTACGAGGTCAGACCTAGTATCACCGGTCCCCTTATTGGTGCTGAGGGGTTTATCTGTTCTGTATCCCCCATATTTCGAACTCTTATCTGTACCTGTATACATGTTCTTGTCTAGACTGATCGGTGAGATAGAATTGGGGTCATGATAGTGGGGAGGCTGGGGGGAGGAAGCATTAAAGAACTAGAGGAAGTTTGTGTGTTTCATCAGTGCTATACTTCATCCTGACTGGATCATCTCTTCCTTGAGGTCTTTCTGACAGTGGGTGTTCAATTGACTACTGATGGGCTTTGGATCTTCCCTCTGCCCTCCCCCCATTCCCATTGATATGATTTATTTTTTGTTTTGGGTAGAGAGTTTGTATTAATAATTAGTTATTGATAATTGCAACTAGATGATAAGAACAGATAAGGACCTTGCAGGAAGACAGGGATGCATAGCTCCCACACTCTTGACTAGAGTTTTTGCTTTCTGCATTTGCATAAGCTAGTCAGTCTGCTTGGAATTTTCTTCCTTTTTCCTTCCTTGTTTAGCTCCTGTTCACTCATACTTTGGGTCTTGGCTTTCTTTTTGGCTTATGTACCACCCTAGAGCTGGATTAGTTACCCCTCCTTCCTATTTCCTAAACTTCCCCTTATCTGTCATGGCCAATACTGCATAATGCTAACGTATTTGTGTCTCTTTTTTAACCCAGAGTGTAGGGGTTGAACATTATCCTTTGTCTCTATAGCCTAATGGCTAGCTTGGTGAAGGATACTCAGTAAATTTATTGAATGCTTCACTGCTTTTACCCCTTCCCCACCTCCCTTCCACCTTCCCCTCCCCCCCCTTCCATTCCCCGAGTAGTGCCTTGGGCCTTGAATCCCATTTCTAGTTATTTATCTCTTACATAGGTGCTGTCAAGTCGGTTCTGACTCATGGCAACGTCGTGTATGACAGACGGAAACACCGTCCAGTCCTGTGCCATGTGCACGCTTGTTAAGTCTGAACCTGTTGTTGAGCTATGCTCTCAATCCAGCTCATCGAGGGTCTCCCTCTTTTTGCTGACCCCCTATTTTACCCGTCACGATGTCCTTTGCCAGAGACTTGGCCTCTTGATAGTGTGCCCGAAGTCTGTGAGACCAAGTGCCATTACCTTTGCTTCTAAGGAGCATTAAGCTGTACTTCTTTCAAGACAGATCTGTTAATCTTTCTGGTAGTTCATGATACCTTCAATATTGTTCACCAATATCATAATTCGAAAGCATCAATTCATTGATTGGTCTTTTGTATTCGTTGTCTAGTTTTTCATGCAAATGAATTGATTGAAAAATACCAAGGCTAAGTGCATCCTAGTCCTCAAAGTAACATACTACACTTCAGAGAGGTCTTGTGCAATATTTGCACACTGAATAAGTAGTTTGATTTCTTGACAGCTGCTTTCATGAGTGTAAACTGTGGATCAAAATACAATGAATTCCTTGACAACTTCAGCTTTATCTCCACTGATCATGATGCTGTCTATCAGTTCAGTTGTGAGAAATTTTACTTTCTTTACATTGAGTTGTAATCCACACAAGAGACTGCATTCTTTGATCTTCATCAGTAATTGTTTCAAAATCTCTTCTGTTTCCACAAGTGGGGTTGTGTGATCTGCATATACCAAGCTGCTAAAAGAGCCTTCCTCCAATCCCTGTGTCACTTTCTTTTTCATATTGTCCAGTTTCTTGGGGTATAAAGGTTGAGTAAGCATAATGAAAGCATACCCCTCTTCCGGTTTTAAATCATACAGTGTCTCGTGGTCTATGTACAGGTTCTGCATGAAGTCAATGACATTTTCTGGAATTCCCTTTCTTCACAATATTACTTGTAGTTTGTTTTGATCCACATACAAATGCTCTAGCATAATGAATAAAAGACATCTTTTTGGGATAGCATACATGATATCCCTCATTTCATGTTTTCTTCTGAAGCCAGCTTGAATTTCTGGCAGTTCCCTGTCTATGTACTACTACTACAACCCTTTTTCATTTGTCTTCCACAATATCGTCACACCATGCGATGATAATGGTATTGCTAGAGGATTTCTGTCTTCTGTTGGATCACCTTTATTGGAAAAGGGCACACATTTCCATCTTTTCCATTTTATTAGCTAGCTACTTTCCCAGGTGGACCCGACTATAAGGAGGAAGTGCTTCCCCAGTCATATAATGAGTACTGAGTGACTGACACCCCATCCAACAATATCCTTCTGCTAGTCATAAAGTTTTCCTAAATGGGCTGCCTCTTCCTTCTTCCCAGTCTGTCTTAAGCTGGAGACTCCACTGAAACCTCTACATCATGGATAAAATATCAATTATACATCTTTCAGCATCACAAACACATGCAAGTGCCACCGGGTGACATATTGACAAGGGTAGTGGTCTTTCATAGAATCTGACTATTTCTTTTAGTTACAACTTCTGACCCCTGATTTTCTCATTTATTCACTTCCTCCATACTCATTTCTCCTCTGATATACTTTTATTTCTCTCTGATCTCTTTTCCCTTCAAACAGTCCAAGGTTATTTCCTCTGTGACAATCCCACTGTCAGTTAAATCTCTCCATGATATATGATTATGAATGATGAGAAGTGGGTATGTAGACCCTGGAAGCCTGTCACCTACAAAGCCTCTGCTTCTACTAGAGGTTGGTGCATGTGTGCAAGTCATTACCTATGCTACTCTTTCTTATAAGTTTTCTTCTTTTGATGGTACTAGAAGCTAGGAAGAAAGATGTCTATTGATAACACTGGCTTGAATTGAATCCTGGGTTTAAGTGAAGGTTGACCTTGCTTCCTGGGAGCCAGCAGTTTTAGATTTAGGGAAAGGTGCTTTCCTGGC